>VZRX01009897.1:46797-187435 GCA_013398075.1 Notiomystis cincta | reverse complement strand
GAACGTCATTTAAGTTTTTTCTCAAGCTCATTTAAGAGAAAAAAAAAAAAAAAAGTCTTGCTTTCCCATCCCCTCAATTAGAGAAAAATCATCACATCATTTTATGTTGAGTTAGTTGATGAATGTCGTGTCATATATCACTGCCTCTGCATCTGACAGGAATCAAAGCAGACACTTTGAAAGGCAAGTGTCTTTGAACTGCTAATTATGCCTAACAAAGAAAGTGTTTCACATGTTGCTTCTTAATGAAATTTCTGCTTTTACCTAAAAGGTTTTTCTCCCGTCTTATTTCTGGACAGCATGAAATTATGTTGAAACTAACAGAAATCTATTTATTTCTTATTGTACTGTGATGTTTAAAAAAGTGGGGAAAATATTCTGTGTTTCTTGCATAACCAAAATCTTCTGGAGATTCGTTGAGAAATACTGGCAGAGGTAACCTCGGGTAGATAAGTGTCTGTTTTGGATACATGATATTAAAGGCATCTGTGAAAGTTCTGAGTGTGAGAAGAGCATTTTAGCTCAATTTCTCTACCCCCAGGAATTTCTTCTTCCCCAACTTTCTCTTTGGGGCCTTATAAACAAAACAAAAATAAAACAATATAAAACACCCAAAGGAAAGCTACACCAAACCAAATCTTCTCAAACAAGAGCAATTACCAAAGACTAAGATAAGGTGTAGGGAGAAAAAGATAACAAGTGTTGGGCCAGCAATTTGGCATTGTCTCTAATTCCACCACATTTAAGTGCTTTGCATAAGGTTCAAAAAAGAAAAATAAACACACAAACAAAATAAAACCAGCAAGACCCAAACAAACAGCAAACACTCAGATTGCAGTGCAACCCCTTAGACCCTCAAATCTTTGGATTTACATCCTTCTATAATTTTAAAGCTTCTGAAGTGATGGAAGAAAGTGAAACTCTACAAGTCCTAGGTTGGGAAGAAGTGGTATAAATGTGTCTGCTCTGCTTTGATCTGCCAAAGAGATTGTTTTGTATGGTCAACATTCAGCCATATCTGTCAAATTAACAATCTTCACTCCAGGAAAATACTGGAATATGAGGCTGTGAAGAAAGTCCCACTAATGTAGGGAGCTGCTGGCAAGTCAGGGATTGATGGTAAAACCTGCAGTATCTGATATGAATAAATAAGTTTTATACTGTTACTCTCCATTACTGGAATCATGGATTTTCCTGCTGATAGCCAAAGTAGAATTTTTTTTTAATTATAATATTTTCTGATTTATATTCCATGAAGTGAAGAATGGAATGCAAAATTTGTGTTAGCTCCTCAATAAGAGACAGTGTAAGCTCAAGAGTGTTGATTCTCATTTTCCTTAAAACTACTTTTAAAAAGCTTTACATATACACACTGAATAAAAATGACAGCCAGGCCTGCTAACTACTTTAGAATTGCTCCTTTCCATTCCCAGTTTGTCCCACACACTCCTATGAAGTATGCAGTTTTGGAAAAATGCTTAAAACATATAAATAGTACAGTTCAGTCAATTGCTGCTCATCAATAAATGAGAGAGCATTCAGAGGCACTGTCACACAGCAGAGCCTGGGATTAGCTTTGAATTGTGAAATCTTCCTGCTGCTTCCTCTCATCCATTCACAAACATTCTTCCTTTCCACCCACTCTGCAACAGTGTTTAGGAGTTCAGCTAATTTGGCTGGGATGAGGATGTGGACATTAGGTATTGAAAGCAAAATTTTAAATCCATAATGTGCTGGCAGCATCCTTAAATGCTTCTTTTACCCTGGCAGTGACTGGCATTCTGTGGTTCTGAGTTCT
Organism: Notiomystis cincta; assembly: GCA_013398075.1. NCBI lineage: Eukaryota > Metazoa > Chordata > Aves > Passeriformes > Notiomystidae > Notiomystis > Notiomystis cincta. The sequence continues at coordinate 185,637 of VZRX01009897.1, read as the reverse complement.
GTGGTGATGCCAGTCTGACAGCACTGGTGGGATGGTGGGCTGCAGGAAGCAATTTTGGTGCCATTCCCAGTAGGTTCTGGGGAGAAGTCTCTGGATCTGAAGTGTGGAAGGGGCTCACCATGGAACACAGAGCAACCTTCTCCCAGTGACTCTGGCACTGAGCCTGGGGAGGTCCCTTTTGTGGGGCACTTTCATGCACTCCATCAAAATAGGCTCAGGCATGAAAAGCAAAAGGCAAAGAAGAGGATGAACCAAACAGGGAGTTAGTCCAATTTCACCTTGTGCCTTGGGAAGGCAAAGGAAGAGGAGAGTAACCTCAGTGAGATCACCAAAAGAGATCACCTGAGAGCTGCTCACTTTGTTCTTAATCCCACTGGTTACAAATAAGCTCTTAAAGGCAACTGAATAAGTACATTAGGCCAAAAACCCCATCTAGCCAAAATTCCCCTCTTCACATCACTAATAACAACCTCACAGGCAAATGTTAGCCTGTATGTCCCCTTTTCCAGTCCTGAGATTTGCATGTCCCCAAAGGATCAGCACAATTGCTGGAAGCATCAGGGAACCACACAGTGGATGTGTTGTACATCAGATCAACGTCCCAGAGAGGAGCTGCTGGAAGAAGATTTTATCTCTCATGAAGCACATCTGTTACTTTATACCTAGTGGAGTGGTGGGTGATTCAGGAATTTTGGAAACTATTTTGGAAAACAGGTTAGGCAAAGCAGAGAGAGGTGGTGCAGGTAAAGCTGAACCTGCCGTGGGGCAGTAGATGGACCAAGTGACCCTTGAGGAGCCTCCCAGTCTTTGTTTTCTATGATTTCTCTATTTCAGTGCTTCTGTATCACTAACTGGACAGCTGGCCCTGTATTAGTCAACAAATAAGACAATGGAGGATGGTTTAGATGAGGCCAGTTTGGTCAGTTTTGCTTGCATTTCATGAGCACTCATGAGCTCTGGAGGAGAGCTAACAGGCCCCATGCATGGCCATTTGTCTGTGTTTTCAGACTACTGAAAAGCTGAAATCTTTCCCAACAAAAGAAAGGTTGTGCATGCAACACTCTCCATTTCACAGCCTTTTTAGAAAATACCCAGTTGCCTACACTAGTCTGTGATTCTGCTTGTGTGACACATATTGTGTGCATTAGTATGCCTGTCACAATATTGACTTTTAATTGAGGAAGTGGACTTCATCTTTATGTTTGGAGGCAGAAGTTCTAAAAAACTACTATAAAAAAATGTCAGTTCCTGACCTCATGCTCCAGCTGAGCCCTGAGAACTGTGGTTTCTTCTGAGAGGCTGGTATCAGCATGCTCAAACATGAGCCAGGTTAATGCAGTTAACCCTGAATTCCTGACTGTGTCCTGGCCTTGCCTGCCTGCAGGATAATGAGCTCACTGGTTTCAGGGGTTGAGGCTGCTTGGAAATGATGCAGCACTCCTCTCTGTGTTACTGGTAGCACTGGGAAAAGGAGCAAAGGGAAACACCATCCATCCCACTCTCACCCACACTGGGTGGAATCAGTTGCAGCAGCAGGTCCTGCTGTCTCCAGTGAGAGTTTCCCTATTGCAGTGCATTTACTGTGTGCAGGAGTTTTGTTAAGAGATTGAAAGCCCTGGATTTAGAGCTATCACAAAGTAAATAGTCTTGAAAATAAGTGTATTTGGGCAAGAAGAGCAAGTCCTCCTCTGGCAAGGAAACTTTCATCTCCCTACATCAGTCTTTCTCCAATTTACAGTCTCCATTGTACACAGGGGAAACTTCAGATTTATCTGAGTCAGAATACACCTGCATTTTAATTCTTTCACTGCTGGGAAATATGTATAGTTGTTCCCATTATTTCAGAAGGGTTGGTTTGTTGGTAGTTTTTTAACATCACCCCCTGGTGTCTTTTTAATTTATTTTTTTTTTGAAAGGCTCTTATTTTTGGAGCTTAGGAGTCATAATGAATAAAAACCTGTGAATGCAATTCAGTTCAGATCCACATGTTGAGTCACAGGTTCCTCTTCAGTACGTGCAGGAGTCAGATCATGTCCTTGTAAGGGGATTGGCAATAGCTTTGGAAATATCTGTCCTTTTTCCCAGTTTGCAATCATGAGCTGGACTTCCAGCTCGCTTTTTATATAAAAGCAAATAAACATTTTATCTGCAAGCATCAGATATTGTCCTGGTAATCATCTCTGTACCCATGTGCAGCTGCACAGGGTGGGAAAGGAGGCTCTGAAATATGTTATATGGTCTGAGTGTGTCTTACACTTCAAATTCAGGCTACAATTAGGAGATCCTCCTCTCTCTCTCATCTTTTGCTCAACCCAAACAAAGCCAAACAAGTGCTTCCCACATCTCTCTGTCATCCATCACATACCTACTCTTTTATCATAACTGCAGCATTTTCAAAACCAGTGCTTACATTTTGTCAGTTATTATCAAACAGGTTTTCACAGTGCTCTAAACCCCTTGATTTGGAGAACACCCAAGCTAATGAGGTGAACAGAACCAAACCATTTCAGGCACTGCTGGCTCAGTGAGACCCTCAGCTCTATCCCTGAGCTCCTCCTCACTTTGAAGATCTCACTTTGCCTTTTGGATTTCTGACCTCTGCCTCCTTTTAACTGTTTGAAGTAAATGTTTTTGCCATGCAACTGCTTGGGCAGTACTGCCCCATGGAAACAGCCAGGGACTTCTTTGTGCTGTCCTGGGGCCAAGTGTGACCCTCACAGTGTTATCAGCACACCAGACAGACTCACACCTGCATTTTCCCCTTGTTAATTAGGTGAACATTACTGCACATTTTGTTAAGCCATGAGTACAACAGCAATCTTAGGCAGTGCAACCCAGTCTTGACATTGATCCTAATCTAAAGGCCAAGCTGTGCTCAGGCAGGACAAGCTGCTTGTGTTTCCAGGTTTTGGGTAAGGAAAAGGTGTTGAAAACACACTTGGAACAATTTATAATCGACTTTTGTTGCTTCAGATAGGTCAGATAAACATTGGAGGGAATTTGTTGAGGAAAACAAGCTGCCATTCTGAACAGCTGGAGGTTCAGCCATCCCCAGAGCAAAGTCCATCAAACCCAGATATGTGGCAAACTGCCAGGCAGCTGCATGTGTGTCATTTTGATGGTCACACAGGAATGCCCTCTGGGCAGGAGGGGATTAATGATAACTCTCTGAAGCCCCAAGTGCCTCATTTTTGATCTTCCTATGGCAGTATATTTCTTCTTCCATTTTCACTTTGTTCTCAAAGCTTCTCTCTTCATTTAAAGCCTCTAAGGAAGCTCCTTGCAAGATAGATGTACATTGCCCTTTCAGGAGAAACAGAATCTCTGTCAGAAAAACAAATACTGAAATCTGTTTAGTAATGCCCCTCATGTAGACATATCTCTCTCTCATCTTCTTTAAATATTAGTTTAGAAACTAGTTTCCATTGATAGAAATTTAATTGCCACAATCCAGATAGCATGGACTATTTCTGTAGTGATGCTCTTATGTTACTTTGCAAGAATGGGAGAAAATTTTGCCATCCTAACAAATTGCTTTTGTCCTTGGATGAAAGAGACAGCACAGACAGTACCCCTGGCTAGGTGGAGACATGGGATGGATATCCACCATGCTCCATATGTGAAGTCTAGTGTTGGAGATGCTAATAACATCCAGTTTCATTCCTACAAAATTAAAACTAAAGATTTATACTCATCTCCAAGCAGAAACCTACTTGGAAATAGCCTGACTTGATGTTTTGAAAGATGTCAAAGATTATCTCTTCATAATGACCTTGGAGGTGTGGATCCAAATCATGATGTCTGAGTATTGATACAAATGGTTCTTCTCAGAGCTGCCCATCACAGCCAATTTTGACAAATACACATGAACTTTATAAAACCAGAAACAGCTTTTACTTAATCTGAATCTGTCCATGAAAATGGATGCAATGAGCCCTCAATCCTAGTCCAGCAGTCTAATGCAAGACTGAAGAGCCACCATGTGAAATACAAGGTTTGGTGGACACTGTTCTTAAGTACAATTAAACTCCGTGTACAAGCCCATGTGCTGATGATAACACCAGCCAGCCTGGACACTGTTTCTATATCACCCTCCTCCTTTTCTAAAGCAGGGGTTTAGGGCTAAAAGTGTGGGTGTAAAAAGATCTAGTTTCATTCATCAGGCTTGATACAGGTCCAGGGCACAGTCACCACAATTCTCCTTCCTTGCTTGTGGTTTATCCCGAGTCAGCCCAGCCCTAAGTGGTGCCTGTGAAGATTACAAAGACTGACCCCTCTCACACACCTTGCAAGTACATTCCAGACCACCCAGGAGCACACTGCCTTGCACTGAGGCTAGAGGTGCTTGGGCAGAGCTGTATCAATCCTCCTTGCCTGCCAGAAGGAAGGTAAAATTAGGAAAACAACTCCATCAGAGCAGAGTTTGAGAACTGAGTCTGTCTGCACACCGTGGTGAGACAAGAGCCTGTCCAGTGGCTCCTCAGAGGGGCACTGGGAGCAGGACCAGGGGCAGGGGACAGCACAGCTGGATCCCTCAGCTCTGCCAAGGCCTGAAGTGCACCTTGGCTTCTCAGGACCAAACGAGCTCTCCTCTGCCTGTGAACCCCAGAGCCCAGCGAGCAGATCCAGGCCAAAGTGAGAAAGCAGCACCTGCCAACAAATTTGCAAGAAGTGTTGTCAGTTCTGCACAAATATTAATTGTGGGGAACAAAGAGAGATCAGCATCTACCCAGTGGCTCTCAGCAGAGTCACCTTCAGAGCAGTCAGGAGCAGTCCTGCTTAATCTGCCTGCATTTCCAGAGCACTGATCACTATGTATCTTTGCATCATGGCCATCCATCACACCACCAGTTTCTCATCTAAATACTGCCAGCAGCACTGTGAGCAGCAACACTCCCTCCTTCCCCCTCTGCATCTTATTATTGAAGTTGCTGCTGGCAAGGGAAAGGAAAGTGGCTGTGTCCACAGTGACATTAGCAGAACTGTCAGCTTAATCAATGATGATCCTTTCCCCCTCATCCCTGCTTCTCTGCCCCTGTTCTCCTTTTGGAGGCAGCAGAAAATCCATTCAAATTCACCTCTGGCACCGCCATCCAGAAATCCTGCTCGTGTTCCATGTAACCTTTGGTACCCTGACTGCCCCAAGGCCCCCCAGGAGAGCCACTGCCAGGTGTCCCACAGGCCATGCTCCTCCTGGACAGCAGCAGCATCCCTGGGAGCAGTCAGAGCAAGGAACCTGCCTGCTCTCTGCAGGTTCCTCATCATGGAGGAAACAGGATTCCAACAGCACTAAAGGCAGAGCAGGGCACAGGAGAGGCTGTGATAGAGACCATTCTGCAACCAAATAAACTTGCAGCAAAGTTTTCAAAACCCTTGGGAGCTGGAATATTTGTAAATAGTCCCGAATCAATTCCATTCAACAAAATGTGCTTTTCCAGTTTGGAAAGGAGCAGGTAAACCTCTACTAGCAGTGCAGCCCTATTCAGCTCACTCATCCCTCTGGGCCACTACAGTGTGGTGTGTAAAGGAGAATAGGGCTGAGAGAATACTTCATGATGTGGATCCACCACGAGGGGACCCTCCTGGACTCCAGGTACCCCATTAAGTCAGGCAGGAGTGGCAGACACATGTGTGAGTAGAGTGCAGCTCTGTTTGGTCACACAGTTGTAAAGCATGACAGCTTGTTTGGTATTTTTGTTTGTGTAGGGTTTAAATTTTTTTAATGACATTTTTCAGAAATGGGAATTTTTTTCCCTCCTCAGTTCACCAGGCTGATATACAATTAATGGTGTGCCCTGTTTGATACCACGTGCCAGTCAGCTGGAACTGGATTTCACATAAAAACCAATAATAATGTACTTGGAGAGGGAGCATCAGAGCAAAGATGGGCATTCTTGGGAAACTAGCATTTCAAAAGTTGCAGCATCCACAATCCTCCTTCTCTGTCTTATGTCTTGCACATTCAGAGTGTGGGTGTTTGCACACCCTTGTGTCTCCCACTTGTCAGCTCATTGCAGTTCTCAGCCTGCTGTCAGTGTCAGCTCCCCTGCTGCCACCTGACATTTCCTGCAGTCTGGAAGAGTCACCCCGAGTGCAGTGCTCTGCCCCACTGCCATTCAGCCACAGGGCCTGCAGGGGAAGCACAAGGCAGTGGCTTTGCCTGCTGGGCTCTCCTCCATCCAGCCCACCTCAATCACAGCCTGGACAGTTGTGCCAGGGACAGGAGGGGTCATGCTCAGGGGCTCAGCACACTCAAACATTCTCTTGCCTGAAGTTTTTCCCATCACAGAGAAGATGTGGCCTGACACTACAGATGTGTTCCTTGTACTGTTAATAGTTATTACCTATAAACTTTCTCTCTTCCACTGTGTCCCCATTGCTTCTCTGTCATTATCTTCTTTGTGAAGCAGCAAGGAAAATTTAAGTATTGTGTTATTGCACCAGGTTTCCCTAAGATTTTGGGGGTCAGAGAAGGAAAGGTTTGTTTCTCCCCTCCCATGACAGAATAACCCCCTCCAAGCAGCACTGCAGTACCAGCAGCTGCTGCATTTCAGGAGGGGTAATTCCAGCTGGTGGATATTCCCACCAGCCCAGCTGTGGGGAGCTGGTTGTTTAACATCTCTAGATTGCACAGGGATATGAGCCTCATCAGATCCTGTGTCAATTTTCAAACCTCATTGAAAACCACACCTTGTCTCCCTCAGCAGTACTGCTTCGTTTTCCTCTTCCACTGAGCTATTATTTAATTCACTGGCAGTAGCTGGCCCTGACTGGAGCACAGTTCACAGGACTGACCTGGGGCCACAGCCCAGGGCTGAACAGTCCTACAAGCTTGGACAAAGCACTCTGCCCCTGTTTCCTCATCTCTGACATAAGAGTAATGTTTCTGCTGCCAAGGGAAGCTGGAATAATTATGCTTCAGGAATTTTCAATGCTAAACACTTCTACCAGTCTATTTATCATGTTTATAGAGTAATGGCCTTCAGGAATAAGAGATTAGAGGATAGCCCTGTAGTTACAGGGCTGGGCTGGAATACAGGAGATCTGACTTAGGAAACAGGAGAGACCCTAGGCAAGGTTCAGGCTTAAAACCTCCTCCTTTAGGGTGGGAAATACAACCTTTCCCTCTATGGAGGCTAAATAATTCCTATTGGTGAGTTTGCAAAGAGAGCTGTTACTATCAATTTTTCAGTGAATTGCCACTCCTACAGATCCAGTTCCAGTACAGATTCAGTTTATAAATAAAGGACAAGAAGGAATAAGTGCAGTTAGGAGAGGCTTTGCAGCACCCTTTCAATGTCTGAGTCTTGTATTTAATGAAACCTTGCACACCAGAATTAATTCAATGAGGGAAATGTCTCTCACAGCCAATGTTGACTTCAATAGTCATTCATGACACTGAGCAAGACAGCTATTCCTTGTGTCCCTTCCACTGAAAATGAGGAGCACACCACTGGACCCAGTACCCTCTGAAAACCCAGACAAGGCTGCTTGCAGGCTGGAAAACCAGCAGACCTGCTTTGTGCCTCTCCCTATTAGCACAGCTTCCAGACAAGCCTCTGTAGCACAGTTCAGAGGGTTAAAGACCTGCCATGCCTGCTCTCCCACGGAAGTTTTGAAGGAGAAGCCCAGCAGACCTGATTAATGCCAAGTGGTGTGTGCAGGCAGAGCCTGTCCCTCTGCCTCCCACCTCCCAGCCCACCTGCTGCCCACCAGCTGCTCCAGCTGCCACTGAAACTCCACTGTGTTTCCTGAGGAAACACTCACTTCATCTGCTCTTTAGGCAATTAAAAACTCCATGAAGCATCTGGTGAGCAGGGGCTCTGCAGGGCCCCCAGTCTTCAGCAGCTCACCCCCTGTGGCACACGTGTGCTCTGGCCTTATGGCCAGTGCCTGACCAGTGGGTGCAAACCAAATGCTGTGGAGCTGCACTGAGATGTGCCAGCTGGCCACCTGCCCTTATCAATTTTCCTAGGCTCAGTAAAATACACCCTCATATTGATTTATTAGCACCAGTGAAGTTACAGCCAGAACTGGCCTCTCTGTAGAACAGTGTCTGGGCCTGCACAGGATATGTTTTGTTTGCAATTATGCAACTTCCTCTGTGGAGAATATCTTCCTTTAGCCCTCTTCATCTTCCACATAGATAAATATTTTAAATTTAGATTACAGAAAGCTTTTCCTTTTTTCCCCCAAAAGCTGCAGTAGCAAAGATGCTCATTTGAGGATACCAGCTAGATGCTGCAAAGAAAAACTCTGGATAATGCAAAATGTGTCTTGGTAACCTCGTTGGAGAAGAAGATGGGATTGAGCCATCTTTCTTCTCCCAGAAAGGACAACCAAGTCACAGAGCTCGGCTTTTTTAGTCCGAGAAGTTAATTAGGGAGTAGGAATCAAAATTCTACTGGTTTTATCCCTTTGAAAGTCAGAAACAGAGATAAATCCTTCCCTGCAGCATGCTACTCTCAAGAGCAAGAAAAAGGACTTTCAATGATGCTGGTCAAGCAGGAGAGAAAGCAACAGTCTCAGGCATACCTGCACAATCTTGTTCATGGGTATTAACAATACATTTGTTTGCTGACATGCTTTCATAACTATGCTAGTCCTGCATGGCTCTGTACACCATTTCTTGCTGGAGTATCAGGTTTGGATTAAGAAATGAGGAGTTTGCAGGGCTGCACGATGTTTCTCCTCATCACATGAGAGTGAGGTGAATTTCACCCTTCCCTCCAGCGACCACAGCTCAGTGCTGTGACCACACCTCCTCCACCCTGTCCTAGGGCCCTCCGTGTCCAGAAGCACCCAGGAACACTGGAGAGAGACTCAGCAGTGGATGCAGGAGTGAGAAAGGGTCCCTGCTTATTTCAGGTTGGTGACCAGCAGGTTAGGAACAACAAGTGAAAATACAATGACCATTAACAGCACTGAGACCTAAAGGCACTGCCTTCTAGTTTGCCAGGCACAGGGAGGGCTGAGATGAATTACCTTGCTGGCTTCATGATGGTAGGGCACTGTGAAAATATTAGATTTCCACAATGCCTGTGTTGCAAGAAAGCTTTTGTCCAAAGCATGACCACAGCTTGTGTAGCTTGAGGGAAATGGGAGAGGATGGAAGAACAGGGTGAAAGAAAACAACTGGGTACAAGGAAAGCACAAAAAAGCAAGGTGTCCTGTGGCAGGGCAGCAGTGAGAGGGCTTGTCTCACTTGAAAAAATTATTTCCCTTCTCCTTTCTCTCTGGGCACATCTCTATTGCCCCTTTGCCCATTTTGTGCCAGGACTGTCTTCTAATGCACACTTAGACATTTGTCAAAGGTGCTGTGCAAAGGGACTGTGAACATAAGCTGCACTTCCTGGAGGTGCCAGCAAAACACCCTAAGTGACACTGGCCACCAGCAGGCAAGGAAAGCCAGCAGGACATGGCAGAGACCTGAGGCTCTGCCTCAAGGGATGGTTCTGACCTCAGTGTTGTCCTGTCTGTGCTAGGATTGGGCTTAGTATAAATACAATCAGTAGAAGGGTTGGAAAAGCACACAAAAACCTGGTCTGCTCTGATGTGTGCCAGTTTACAGAAATTTGCCCACCCATCCTATACAGAGTCCTTCCCTCAGCTCTGCTGTTGCCACAGCCCTCCCTGCAGGAGCTGTGCACCTCAGGAATGGTTCAGACTCAGGACAAGAGGATGAGCCCACCATTAGCCTGAGGAGAGACCAACAAGGTGAGGACTCCATGGATCCAGCAATTTTACCAGAACATGGACTGAGTTCTCATTTCCCTTTCTCATTTTCCCCAGCAGAGAAGCAGCACAGCTCTATTTGGGCAGCACATGTCATCCCCTCCTTCAAGGACCCCTCAAGGTCCCCTTCAAGGACCTTTCTCCTTGGGCAGAAACTAACTAAAGTCTTAAACTGCCCATGTGCCCCTTGTGAAGGCTCTCCTCAGGACTTTCTTATCCTCTCCTAATTGCACCTCATTTCTCAGACCTCCCCCTCCTAACCCTGGCTGAAAGAGTGTCTCTCCAAGGCAGGCTGAACTTCTTGGCTATATTAGTAAGGAAATTAAGGCTAATTGAAGGAAGTGTGGTTTCCTCCATATATAGCATTATACTAAATTACTGCACTATTTCTAGCATCCATATTTTCTCCAGAATGCTTAAATACCAAAGCTAGTGTAGATCCACAGCATTGGTAAAAGGCTGCAAAGGAAGGCTTGGTTTCTTGGCTTATAGAACAGCTAATGTCACAGAAGTGACTTAATTTGAATACAAAACTAGTTTTGTGAGGGAAAGAAGAAAATATCAGGTATAAAGAACTGTTTAATTTTTCAGTAAAAGCTGGAAGAAGCAGCCACCTAGAAACCATCTATATCCCAGTGAGCAGCAAGGGGAACTTCCAGTGACTAACCCTGTCAGGTTGCATGGCAAGGTTCTCCCTTCTTCGACCAGGTCAGGATCAGATGACATGCCTGACTTCCAGAGAAGTTTTAACCTTTTTATATCAAGCTCTCCAGACACATACACAAAAAGTGCTGCTTGAAAAGAGCACTCTCTGGTTCCAGGAGAGGAGGAGGAATCACTGAGTACAAACTGGCCTTTCCCCTTCCCTTCCTGCTGGGAAGGTGAGTGATCAGAAGGATCCCCCAGAAATCACCTCTGGTGGGTCTCTTTGGTCTCACAGACTTGGCAGATCTGATGTAGAAGGTAGGAATGTCCTGAGCTCCAGGAAGGTTGGGTCCATTCTGCTTTGACCCCACATCCTCTGGGGCACTGAGAAAACCCTGGGATGCTCTCTGCCAGAGCCCTGCAGCTTTGTGGATGGTCCCTGGGACGGCAGCTCCCTTTCAGCCCCCTGTGCCCCCTCCGTGCAGACCCCTGGGCAGGGCTGTCCCTGGAATCCACCTCTAGGTGCTGCTATACTACCAGCTATGGATTTCCCGGCAGGAAAAACGGGAAAGGGATGGCAGCAACTTCCTCACGTTGCAGGAGGAAACTGCAGCAGTTCTGGATCACCAAAATGTGTCTTTTTTTAAAGCGTCGCATTAATTCTTGCGTAAAGCAGCGCACCGGGCACAGCCTTCCCTCCACAGCTCCTGCAGGGATTGCAGCAGAAGGGACAAGCCTGAGCACCACCTTCTGCACCATATTTTGAGTGAGGGACAGCTCTAGTTTAGCTTTTCACACAAAGGAAAAAGAAGAGGTTAAAGTGAGCTAGTGGCACTGTCCAGGTAGGAGTTAACCCTGCCAGGTCATGAGCAAGGACAGGAGTGATTTGTCACAGCCAGCAGCAATGCACAGGGGGCTGATTCTGGAATTTGAGGTTTAAGGCTCCAGGCATTAGCAAATTAGCATTTTGCCTAATTAGATATTGATCACTATCACAAAGCATGTCATGACCACCGTAAGCTTACCACAGTGTGATGGAAAATTAGAACATGTACCAGAAAGCACATTAATTCCTTCTCCTCCAGGAACTTTACTCAGACATTTAGCCAATCTGCAAGTCTTATCCTGCTGTTTCCTAAATGAGTGACAAATATTCCCCTGTTTCCCAAGGGCAACCTCAGTTTTGCTCTTTACTTCCATAAAATAATTTTCACCTTGCATTTAGGTAAGGTGTTGTTCCTCCTTTCCTGATGCCCCAAGGTACACATATTTAAGGTGTTCCATTCCCAGCTGTGACAACTGAGGAAGAGGATTTTGTCTCCCCACCATAGAGAGATGCTGTGTTAACTGTTTTTCTGTGTGTGTCCCATCCTGTGCAAGGCATGAGTTCTTTGTGGCCAGATGAACCCTAAAACCATCCCACAAATATGCTGTTAGCATTGCAAAAATGGATAACAGACCTCCCTGTCCCTGGGTAATGAGAACAATCAAAGTCCACATTGCATCCCTGGTGGCACATGTACACTTATATAAGTGGTTTATTCCTATATGTGCTGCAGAGAGAAAGAAGCAAGAAGATTGTGCCTCTTATAAGTTTACCCTGGTTCAGCTGGCCTGCAGGACCTTTCTGAAAGTGCCCACAGGACACTGTAATTCCTTTGAAACATTAATCTCAGTTTGGGGCAGGGATGCTGTGTGATCAGGCACAAACCTTGGAGAACAGCTCTCTAATTTTTCCATCTGGGAACTCTCAAAAATGTATTTAATTCCTGTATGTGATCTCTGGTGGTCTTTGCATGCTGAAATGTGAGAGTTGTGTGGTGTTGCCCATAGGATGGAAAGGCATGCCATGAGAATTATTTGGGTGGCAGAGAGCTGTGTTAGGGTGCAGTGATGGGAGCAACCAGAAGGAGCTCTTCTGGAGCACAGTCCAACACAGGTGATGCTCAGACACAGGAGGCAATACCTCAGGGGAGGAAAAGCCTTGCTAACCTTGGCATGTTTAGCTGTTGCCTCTTCAGCATGTAGAAAATAGTGCCTGGCAGGAACCACACAGACTGAGCTGCAGCAGTGTCCAGGCAATCCAGCAGGAATCCTGAACTGTGGACAAGAGGTCCTGAACCTACAAAAGAATGGCCCCCACCCCCTGCTCTGCCATGTCCAGCTGTGTCTGAAATGAGGACTGGTGCCTGAGAAAGAGCAGGGAGCAGAGGTACTTTACAGCCTGTGCCACAGGCTGTGCCACCTCCTGACAAAGCTCTGGCCACCTTCCCTGCACCTGCTGGAGAACTGAGCCCTGTTTCTCCTTTCTCTATAACCAGTGAGCTGCTCTGAGTCCCTTACGGAGCTGTGATGGAAGCTGAGCACAGGGTGTGGGTACCTGGGCTCTCTGGATGCCCGAGCTCGGGCACTTTTTGGGAGCTGGCCCTGCTGCACTCGGCCACTGCCGGCGGCCACGACCCGCACACGAGCACCACGGCAGTCTGAGCCTTCAGCCCTGAACAGCTCCCCCACAAAAGGGCATTTTGCAGCACTGTCCCTGCAGCCCAACTCCGAGCCGTGCTGTCACCCTGCCTCTGCCAGCCCCCCCTTTCCGACGCAGTTTCACACAGCCGGGGGCAAACTCCGTTTGTGTGAGGGAGCACAGAGCCTGCAGGCGAAACTGCCAGCAAAGGGCAGCGCCCTGGGCTGAGCAGGGAGAGCATCTGGGGAATCCCGACCTGATGCTGAAGATCTTAATGCCTGCAGACACATTAATGCTCCCCAAAATATCCTGCAGTCCCGAGATGGGCATTGCTGCCCTGACCCACCCAGCTGCCCTCTCTGCCCAGGTATGAAGCCACTCCTGCTGAATAGCCAGACAGACTTCCCAAATATTATGTTGTATAAAATCAATCTTGGCTTCTCACCTACCAGCCAAATCCTCACACTTCCCCCTGCGTGCACACAGACAAACCACAGTTTCTTTGCACTGGGAACTGGAATGGAATTTCTAATTTTTATGGTATTTGTTGACACTGCTGCAGGTATGTGGGGTTTGAGTGGACAGAAGGCAGTTTATGCTTTTTAGTACTGGAGTAGGATGTGTCTGTGGGCATGTTCTGCATGTTACTGATATCTGGGAGGATTTTTCCTGGAAAAGAATGGGTACCAAACCCTGTCTTCTTAAGCACTACAGGCATCATCTCTTGCCCTGTCTTGCAGTACCTCCTGTAATTAGCTTTTACATTAGAACTCAGAGTCCATTTTCTGTGTCAGACAACGCCTCAGCAAATTTTGGCTAAAGACTGGATTGGTATCTGTGGGAATTGAGCCAGAATTTATAGCAGAAACACAGGTTCTGTTTTTCACTGAATTATATCTTAGCAAATGTCAGCGGGTGTGATAATTACTTGCTGGATGAAATATAGTTTTTTAATAATATCATTTGTTCCAAAACACTGTTCCTGGCATTTTCTCCAAGGGTTGTTTATTAATGACACCTCTCATGCTGGAAACTGGGACTTTTCCTTTCCAGCCTTTAACAGGAATGAAGTGCTGTGTTTGGGGTTACTAACTCAGACTCACTGCAAGCTTCCCTAAAATACAGATACAATTATCTGCTTTTATTGCAGCAGATGCTCTTACAAGACTTCCTGTGACTCTGTGTTACTTGTGGCCAATGATTGCAGTGAGCTACACGGTGCAGTCAGAGGAAGGGCTGTTGAACAAGCCCGGGCTGTTGAACAAGCCCAGGCTGTTCTCCTCCAGTGTTGGTGGCATCCCCAGCACTTCACACCAATGACCTGGTGGGAATCCAGCAAGGCAGAACCTGCTGGTAGCTGAGTGCAGCTTCCCTGTGGCTGGAAAACACTTCCAGTCAGAAGAACAATCACTGCTAAAAATGGATCCAGGTGAGCTTTTTCACTGCTTTCTCTCAGGCAGGACATTCAGCCTTTTGTCCTAGGCTGGGGGCACACTTTCTCTGCCCAGGGTGGACAGGCAATTTCCTTAATCAGGAGTCCCCTCATGTCACACATGTCACAGCTGTCTTTCTGGCCCCTCTATGTTCTGCATTCTCATATTGGCTTTGCTTTTTATTGAGTTGATCCTTAAAATCCTTCTCAGCATAAAAATACAACAGTTGCCACCACGACAGAGTGACATCTGTGTCCATCTCAGTCAGAGGCAGCTGAATCCTGCTTTGATTTCTTCCTCCCCCATTCCTCTTTCTCTCCTCTTTTCCCCCCTCTACAACTGAGTGTAGTACAGAGCTTCAGTTCAAGAGAACTAAGGGAAAAAGATCAAACACACATCAGTCATTTTTACTGGAGGTGAGGCATATATTCACATGAGAAATTGCTCATTTTCTAAGGACAGAGACTATATATAACATGGGGAGGAACCTTCCCTGTGGACATGTGTGAGACTGGGGTATCCACCAGACATTTTAGGCTCTCAGAGCCTGTCAGGCTCTGGCATTAACTGTGCTTGTTGGCCCAGCCTGTGAACACTGATGTAAAACAGATGCTATGCCACCTCTCAGCCACAGATATTTTCTGAGATGCCTGAGATCCAAACATATGTAATATGGGGGCTGATTATGCTTCAGCATGTTTTCTAACAATTATTTCTTAGAAATAAAGCACTAAACAAACGGGAATTATAATGAAACAAGACAACAATGATAACACCATTGTATGTATCTGGAGTAATGATGGGGCTAGATCAGATAATGGAGGTGTAAAATGGATAAACACTGGCATCTCTAATACCCATAATAAATTCTAGGACATTGAAAAACTGCATGACATCAACAAATAAACAGTTCATAACACTAACAACCTCATAGAAAAAAACCTCTGATATTTTGAATGCTAGTCATTGAAGGAAAGTGTTCCAAAATGCAGAAACCACTACAGGTCCACATAAAATGGATATTTGCAGCAGGAAAAATAATCAGAGCAACTGTCCTGCTATTCCTCAGCTTCTTGGCTTATGCTGGTATCTCACAAAGCACCTTTTGCTCTTTTGGTTTCATCCTCACACGTGCAATGTGGGTGACAACTGCTAAAGATAAGAGTGACTTTAATTCCCGTGGCTTTGGCATTAGCAAATTCCCTGCAGATCCCCCTGCCTGACAGGCAGGAAACTTTGTTATAACAAAACGTGTTATGCTGCTTAAAAGCCCCCCTGCTTATAATGATGGGGGAAAGAAAAGGATATTCTGTGCCAGCATCACAGGGGAGGGTGTGGAGGGCAGTGATGGGGATGGCACTGCTGCTGCTCTGCCCACTTTGTCCTTTCTCACCCAGCACGGGGTGGAAGCAGCAGAGGTGACTGTGGTGGAAGCAGCAGAGGTGATAGGACAGCAAACTGCAGCGTGGGTGCCTGGGGATGGCAGCCCTGCAGGGAAGGGCTCGGGGAGCTGCACCCGCCTCTGCTCTCCCACCACTGGGATCACACTTCCAGCTCAAAGAGAAAGGGGTGGATAGATCTTCCTTAACCATCCAGTCCTCACCTCAGAGTTCACTGTTTGGCCAAAATTAAACCAACAAATCTGCTGAGGTCCAACAACCCCAAATTTAGCAATATATTGTAATAAGCTGTAACAGCTCTGCAGAGTCCCTCTGGATGTCACCAGGGATAAAGAGCAAAGGAGTGAAACCAGATATCTGTCAGCATTAGCAGACTAATAACAATGTCTCACAGAAGGCAGGGCTGTGACTTATCCCTCTCCTTCAGAGCTTCCTCATCATTTTGCAGCAAGGGAAGCGAGGCACAGCAGTGGTGTTGGTAGAGGAGATTCCTTTAACCATAAGATCATCTCCAGGAACAGCTGCCCCTGCAAGAGGGCAGCCCAGCTTAATGCCCTGAAACCAGAGCCAGCCCCAGGGAGGTTCCATCAGCCCACTCCTCCTGAAAGAGCAGTCAGAACACACCCTGCTGGCACGCTGGGCTCAGCTTCACAGCAGATGTGGTATGTCTGCAAGTGATACCCATTCCTGTCATATATTGAAATTAATTTCTCAGGGAAAAATCTGCTTTATTGGGAATGAAAATGAGCAGCAGACCCATCAGCACAAGCACAAGTGTGTGGCCAGCAGGACAGCAACAACATTTGTGATTAAGCAGCTTTTGCCACTGTTCCCTTCCTCCATATATGATAATTTAGTTATGGTGCCATTTTTCCAAGACAACTAAGTGCACATATTTTTCTCTTTCGAGTTGACTGCTGCAGAGTGGCTACACTTGAGAAAATTAGTTTTTATCATTTTAATAATCTAATTTTCATAAACCTTTTAAGGCAAAAACAAAAACTACTTAACGCGCAGCAAGATAATTAATATTGAAAATAGACTCTGCAGGGGAACTGTAGTACCTGCTGCCTTGCATTAAGCTCCCAGAATAATGAATTAACCAGGAACTTTAAGTAAGTTTGTAGGAGCAACGTAAACAGTACCAGCACAAACACCACTTTCACTTGCTTTAGACAGATCACATCAAGAGGCTGCTTAATATGTTGGTAGTCTGGCTATGAGAACAACTTCACCAGTGTCCCTGCTGGAAATGTAGTGAGTCTTAAAAACAAAATCATTCATATTCAGAATTCCCACTTTGCAGGTGACAGCAAAAAGTGTGATGACTTATATGGCCTGAAGAAAAGAATTTGCCTTTTCCTTTTCCCCACCAAGCCATAATGGAGAGGGAAGAGTTTGCAGCTGGAACACAGAATGGGGCAGAATATCTTAGCTCTGCTCCCCACCCCCGGGACAACAACTGTCCAGTTTGGCCCAGGATGAGGCTCTCTGCTGCCCTAAAGGAGTGGTAAAGGTGGATATTCCCTTTCCTGGACAGTAAGTTCTTTTGGGTTTGCTTTTTTGGTTGGGTTTTTTTTTTTGTTGTTGTTTTTCTTTCATAGAGTGTGGGGAGAGATAGCAACTAATCCTTTCTGCTGAACACATCTACCCCTAAGCAATGTCACATAATTCATTAATGCTGAGAACCAGGCACTGCCAGCAGAGACTGAAAGGGCCCTTAAATGCCAAAAATAATGTGTGCACTTACAGAGCACTTAACACCTTCAAAGTACTATACAAATATTAACTCATTATTTAAGGAAATAATTATTTAAGGAACTAATTACTGACAGCCAGAGGTTTATTGCTTTTTCTGAGCTTCAGGTGTATGCCAGGGATCCTTTGAAGGATCCTGATGAACTTGCTGGGACTGCAGCTTGCTCTGGGGGGTTAATGGCTGATGTTTTGAGGTGGGAGCCCAACTTTAGCTTGTCTGGCTCATGGGAGGATGCTCAGCTTAGAAGGACCCAGTGAGAGTGGTGCCTGTTCTGACCCAGGCCCTGCACCCATAATCCACAAGGGACCATTTCCAGAAATGACCCCTCCAGTCTCTGTGGCAGGCAGGATGCACAATCTGCATGATTAATGAGTGTGCATGAAAAGTTTGTTTTCTGCCACAGCTGCAGTCAACTTCACGAGGGGCTGCTCAAAGACGGCAGGTTAAAATGCTGTGCAGGAATAGGAAATGGAGGGAGGGGAATCAAACAGGAATACAGATTCATTTACAGCTCATCAGGGAATGGTAAGGATAGGAAAAAAATATCAGAGTGAATTAGTGCTGTCAAAGGGTTTAAAGGGAATATGAAAGATTCTTATTATATGAGTATCAGGGGAAGACAAGCACAAACCCTAGACAGACGACATGTCCATTAATTAGTAAACTAAGTTGCTATGAAAATAATGATGACTAGAATCTGTCTTTAATGAGACAGATAAAAGAAATGTGAACAATTCAGAAAAGAGAAAAAGCCAGTAAAACATCTTTTCTTAGTAGCATATGAGAAAACACTTCAAGGAAAATGAGCTGACAGGTAAATCAGCTGATACAGATCACCCTGTGTTATTTTGAGAAGTGGTGAAAATGCCATGCTGCATGTAATTATTCCTCCTAATTAGTGACCAGAAGACTAAGAATTGACTAAAGAAAAGTCTATACAGACACTTAAAATGAGAAATAAATTATCCCAAACACTAATTTCTGAATATCTACCTAATACCCTTTCTAAACTAATCATCATTGCTCTGGAAGGCAGTGAAGGTGAGGAGTACAAAGGCAAGTGGCCCAATTAGGCCCATCAAATGTTCCTTGCAGTGGTCCCTGGGTGGCTGCAATCCCTTGTGGCAGCAGCCACTGCTGCCAGCAGCTCATTGCTCAGTCTGTGATGAGGTTCCAGGCAGGAGGTTCCCATCCTGGCCAGGAACCATGCCCTGGGTGTGCCAGCTGGCAGGGAGCAGGGCAGGGAGCGGGATAGGGAGCAGGGCAGGGAGTGGGATAGGGAGCAGGGCAGGGAGCGGGATAGGGAGCAGGGCAGGGAGTGGGATAGGGAGCAGGGCAGGGGGCTGGGTGCTCTGCAGGTGGTGCTGAGGCAGAAATGCCAGCACACATCTTTCTGGGGTGCCTTGGGTGGCCTCACCACAACCAAAGAGCTGCTGCTTTCAGCAGCTGGAGGGACCACAAGCCCTGGCTGCAGCCCTCCAGGAGGGAAGTTGCACCCCAGGCTGCTGTACAGGATCCCAGCATTTTGGACAGAAATCACGAGCCAGTATTTTCACCTGGGCTTGCATTGGTACAATAATGACAGAGTTGCCAGTTAGCTGAGTGTAGAATTAGCATAACTGTGCCCCCCAAAATCTGCTTTTAGAGGTGTTGACACATCCAGCTGCCTCAGAGACAGCTCTGGTCATGGGTGTTTGGCACCTGAGAGCTGGGCCCAGCAGCACAGAGCCTCCAGCAGTGCTGGTCTAGCAGGAATAAATCTCAGCAGACAAACTTGATTGCTTTTCTGATAGAAACAGAAAATTAACGGATGAAGGGAATGCTGGAGCTGTAATATATTTGCATCTGAGCAGTGCATTTGATACTGTGCCTCATGAAATCTTTCTAGAAAAGTTAATTTAAATCAGCTTGGAGATGAACACTGTCTTCTTAATCAAAAACAGGCTGGAAGGCCATAAAGAGAGGTTGGCAGGGAGTGGCAAAGCATGGAGCTGAAGGTGAGGAGACTGTAGAAGAAGCACAAAGCTTACTCCTAATTTGTATTTAATATCCTCACTGTTCATCTAGAAATGGTGAAGGAAACAACATTTTAATAAGATATGTAGATGAGATGAAACTAGGAGGAATTAAATCCTCCACAAAAGATGCAAAGAAATCCAGAGAGAGAAGCAGCTGGGTCAGGACAGTATAAAATGTGTTCAGGTTTAGTTACAGAGCAGGAGACTGTGACCAGTTCTCCCGTTTACTGGAACAAACAGATCATTAGTTTTCATTGGTAGGAGGAAAGGAGGTTGGGGTTCATAATTCTGTGTGTCTGCTTCTGCAGATGTGAGTCTTGTGAGCCTGAAGGCTTATGGAAATCCATTTCTACCCCAGCATGTTGTACAGTTTGGATGATTTCCAAGTTAGTGACATAAGGCAGGATTTGGCTTCAACATGGGTGACATTTTCAGATTGCAGTCTTCAGGACAGATGTGCATACTCAGTAATACTTGCTAAAAAAAATATTTAAATTTGCCTGCTAAGTGTCTGAAACAGAACAGTAGGTGAATTCCATCTACTCTCTTCAAACTTGTGGGCACAAGTCAGAAGCAAGCTAGAGATGAGCTATGGCAGCAAAAGGGCAGTGCAGTTTTGGGCAGGACAGGTTCAGGTCACCTTTGTGCTCTTCTACTCTTTTCACACCTGGAACATTGTGTTCAG
The DNA here is from genome assembly GCA_013398075.1 of Notiomystis cincta. NCBI lineage: Eukaryota > Metazoa > Chordata > Aves > Passeriformes > Notiomystidae > Notiomystis > Notiomystis cincta. Next base: position 165,498 of record VZRX01009897.1, on the reverse strand, counting down.
TTCTGGGAAACTCATTAGCAAGGAGATATTGAAAAATTGTAGGGAGTTCAGAGAAGAGTAACAAAAATTATCAAGGGGATAGAGAGATTAATTTATAAAGGAAGATTAAAGGAACTAAATCAGTACTGGAAGAACTGAATCTGTAATACACTTACTCAGAGAAAAATGGCTACAGAGAGATGGTACAATCTGGTGCTGAAAGGCACAAATGCCAAAGACAGGGGAGAATTAAGTGGTGGGGTGCAAAAGGAAGTATGAGAATTGGAAATGAGGAAGGGAAACAGATTAAATATCCAGAAAGAATTCCTGACAAGGGAACTCTCACATGTTGCAACATCAGAAGTTAAAGTGAAGAACAAGCCAGGAGACGTGCAAAGCAGGGTGACCACCCAGTCCCCCAGAGAGCCAGGAGATCACCCTGCTGCCCCCTGCTCTCCCTGGGACAGGCACACGTCCCCCTCAGGGGTGACATGAGAGCAATGAATGGATGAATATGTATGAGACTATTGTTCACTGTGAGCTGATGTGACAGTATCATTTCCTTTATATAATTTCAAATTTCCTCTAGTGAGCATTTGTTCAGAGTGGAGAATTTGGATTCTGTGCTCAGGGCAATTTTTCTCTTGATTATCTGAGAGATTTAATGCTTGGTGGTACCATGGGACCAGACACACACAGAGGTTTTCTTCTCCATGTAAAATTTCCAGTTTAATCTCCCACACTTACAGTCACCTGTCATCACTCTGCAGAAGTGCACTTATTCCACTTCATCCTCTGTGCCAACAGCAGCAAACCCAGGGCAGATATCCTTAATGCCTTGTCCAAGCCAGTACAGATCCCTCTTCAGGCTTTCAGCCACCTAAGGACTCTGTGGCTAATGCTACACGGCAGCTTGGGTTTCTCATCTATTTTGTTTTACTTCATACCCAGTATTGCTTTCACCTCTCAAATATTGATTAAGCTGAGCCAAAGCCTTGTGCTAATCAGTGCAGCAGAGTTTGCATTGTTCTACACGTGAGCCCCTGTAGCTGCTTTTGTAAGGCAGGACAGGAGTTATCTGTTTCCAGAATGAGACAAGGTCTGCATCTTTCAGCTGAGATCAGCTCTTCTGTGCTCTCCATCACTTATGCTCTCTTCAGGAGTAATTTTCTGTGCATTAGAAAACACAGTTTGGCCCTCCCCCACTCCTAATGATAGTTAATTAAACTGATTCAGGTGAAGTAAACCACCTTCTATGAATGACTGAACAAAGGGAAGGATTGGATGGCTGCATACCTACCTTGGATATAAGCTGATAGATCAGAGGAAAGAAGTGGAAATTGATTAAATTAAGCATCTTTGGGAGCATTGTTTGCTCCCACCCAAAAAGTAGCAGCCTCTTTTAGAGAAACTCTTTTAGAACAGAGAGCTGAATTCTTCTGTCTCTTGCACCAGGTGAAACTCCTGAAATGAGCAAAGCTTGTAGGGAGCTTATCTGGAGAGGAAGCAGAGACCTGCTCCATGAACAGTGGCAACCAGTGGGGTGAGCTGTGCCTGCCTCTTTCCCAGCAGCTGCTGGGTGTGAATTCCTGATCTTTGCATAAAGCCTGAGATGGAGTCAGATGACTTTGTGTTACTGTCATTTGTATTCTGCCTCCGGATACTTGCACTCCTCTTGCTTTGAGTAATATTTTTTCAACCTTGTCTTCCCATTAAAATTTCCTCTTCATTATAGAGCATTTCCATATAATTTCCTCCTGAACTGAGCTCAGGGTACAGCCCAACTAATAAGAATTGCATGATCTGCATTATTATGCACACATAATCCATTATAATTGAATCTTATTCCACTTTAATTGCACGTGTTTACAAACACTGCAACAGATTATGTATTTTAGTTGATTGTGCCATTAATGATTGAAAAGTCAATGCCATTTTGTGTTAAACCCATTTTTGGCTTTCATAACAAGTGAAACAACATCAAACTTTTGGAGAGTCACAAGATATATTTCTAACTTTTCCTGGTTTATTTTTAAGTGTTGAGAAGAGTTCTCCCCAAACTGAAGCCATGCATCTTTAAAATTGCAACACTTTGTATCATCCAAACCACGTTCAGTCTTCCAGAGTTTGGCAGGATTTTAGTTAAACACTTGCTCCTGGTTGAATTTGGAAGCTAAAGGTATTTTAGTGACACAGACTTCATTTTTTGCCAGGATTTATAGCAGTCCCACCACTCACAAGCTGAATGCTTCTGTATTTCCAGAGAAGGGCTTTGCAACCAGAGCTCACCCATTTCTGAGCATGCCAAAATGCCCCCACTCCTGCCTGGGACTTGCTTTTGGACAATGAGATAAGGTCAGCAGATGCAGAATTATTTAGGAAATGGACCTCCTGAGATTTCAGATACTGAAGAGAATTGGAAAATTTGGCAGCACACTGTGCTGTTTTGGTGCAAGGTCAGTCAGATAAGGTCAGTCAGGATGTTAAATCTAGCCACTGCCTAGTTTGTCATCACATTTTGTAACAGGAACAAGGAAGCCTGATAGACCAGAATCCTCAGAAGAAAAAATATGAAAACCAAGTCAATATTTTTACCAAGATTTATAGAAAATATACTTCTTTCTATGTGCCTTTTCTCAGACACATTTACCCCGTGTAGCTTTAACAGAGATAGATGTGCTTTGGGCTGGGCTCTGTTCAGCTTTTCTTCACATATGTTTATTGTGCTTCTCTTTAAGCCTCTGTGCAGGGCATTTCCTCACCCTAAAACCTGTCCTTAAGACATGAGTAACACCTTGCTGAAGATACTGACAGGGCCACCAATTTTAAGCACCTTGCAAAGAGTCCTCAAAACTAGCAGCAAATTATTTGTCACCACTGCATCACAAATCCAGTGGCTTTCCCTTGAGCCTCCCCTGATCCAGAAAGTCAGTAACTGGGAACTACCTTCATGGCCCCAAACATGCCTATTGGCTTGTTTAAATTACACTATAATTTAATAAAATATTACTATGCTAGTGAAGGAGAAAGGTTTTGTCCTGAGTGGAAGACAGGTTTTGGCAGAAATCAAAATGCAGGTGATGTGCTTTAGCATCCTTGTTTATGTCTTTGGCAATAAATAATGCATCACATGCACTGACAAATGGAGCTTCACAGAAGTCTTGTGAAGTAAATCAGCAGTTGTTATCCAGGACAGAGAGGGAGATGGGGCATAATAAGGTGAAGCAACTTGACCAAGAGGATACAGCAACCTGTGGCAAGGTGCAGCTCCTGGGGCTGCCCTGGTCTGTGCTGGGTAGCCCGAGCCCTTTCCCTCCCAATTCCCTTTTGGCTACCAACTGCAAAGGAAGGGCCACTAAAAGCATTTGGATACTGAGTTGTCAGGAGGATGTGAAGCCAAGAGATAAATTAATGATTTTTATGTTCTGTGCTGGATTTACAGAGAATCTCAGAGGCTTTAATTTGGACAGGCTGGGTTCTGCTGTGCCTTATTGTTTCACCTATTGGATTTTTGATAAATATAAAGCTCTCCAGTGGGACTGGGGATCTGAAGTGTTTTGGGGTGGGATTAAGAAATATGGTATGATTCTGTGTTTATACAGAAAGGAAGACTTATTTTGTGCTTTTAGGGATTTGGGCAGGAACCGTGCCCTTGTCAGTAATTGTTGTGCATTATGACTCAGAATAAACTTACTGCATTGTTTAAACTATTTCCTAGGCATCACAAAATGCTTAGACATTTTGTGTATCTTGAAGTGTGAGATTCTGCCCACCTCTACACAGTTGTGTAATATTGTGTATCAGGGGGTATGCTGATAATGCAGAGGTGATCTGGTAGGTGTTTACGTTTACTATTTTTTATGGCAGTTTGCTGTGATCTGAAAACACTTTGGGCTGAATCTGGTTAATTCACATAACCTGGATGCAGTAAAGGCAGGATTTCATTGCCCCAGCTGCCTTACCCCTTCTTCCTTCCTTCCTTCCCTCCATGGATGACATCCTGCTGCCTGTAGCCACGTCCAGCTCTACTCCTGCAGCTCAATGAGAAGTGGCCACAGCCAGAGTGGGCATTTCTGCTGAGGTTTGCACTCAGGCCAAGAATCTTTCTGTGCCAGCATGCCCCTCGTAGGCAGAACCCAGTGCTGATGGAGTGCTTTGCCCTCCTGTGATGGTGAAAAGTGAGGCAGAAGTGAAAAGCATCACTATTGTTGCTGTCCTTTCAAAGGAGTCCCTACTGGAGCTGACATTTGAAGGATCCCCTGCATGTGGTGGGGTCTGGTGTCAGCCAGGGAAGCCAGGATTCAGGAACAGTGGCTCACAGGTACTTTGTGAGGAGCTACAGCCTTTGTTTGTGGGGAACAGCTCCACAGAGCTCTGGAAGGAGCCACTCTGTAGCTACAGAAGAGTTGGTACAAGGTCAGAGCCTTTAGAAAGGGCAAAGAGAAAACAAACCATGCATGCATTGCCTGTGTGTATTTGCATGCATGTGCATATGCAAGGAGGTCTATGGGTGCAATTAACTCCTCCTTCCTGGGTGCATTTGGAAAATAAAGTGTGAAGTTGCAGAATACACCCTCCTGCCTGTATGAACTAACTATGAACCTCCTCAAAAGAGGAGGGACTTAAAGCACTGCAATGGGCTCTATTGAGGCTGAGTCCTTTGCAAAACCCTTGTGCTAAATCAAACCTGCTTCAGTTAAATAAGCTCACACACTCCTCCATCACACAAACTATTACTTTTACACTCTCAGTACTGAAAAAAAAGGGCCAAAAATATTATCACTGTTTTAAACCTGTACACACAAACCTCTGCGGGGAAAACAAAACTAAACAGGGGTTTATCTGACAAGTTGGCACAGTCTTAACTAGTGTTGAGCAGCTGGAGAATCTGGAAAGCACATCAGATTTGGAGACAGTGGGGAAAAGAGGAAATTCTGCAGTTACCAGAGTCTTGCCATAAAAGGAACAAATTAAAGGGAGAGGTGAGCGGGCAGAGCACTTCAAAGATGGAGCAGTCTGCAGACAAGAAAGCATGTTGATAAGACCATTAAAAGCCAGCTAGCAAAGTGATTAATGGAACAAAATTGCCTTTGGTTCTTGGGATGAACAGTCAATTGCATCCCAACGGGATCACCAGAGATCTGAGCACAGAAGTCAAGCCACCACTGCAAATCTGTACTTATTCTCACTGCCCTCACAAATGCCTCTCTGTCCAGCAAACACTGATAAGCTGAACTTCCCAGCTCTACTGGGATTTTAATGGGCAAGGTTGGTGGAAGAGGAAAAACAGCAGAGAAGTGTAGAAATAGGATTGGTGGCATGCAGAGCTTGAAGAAAACAACTAGGAGTTCATGGAGTGGAAATGTAGATGTGAGGACAGCTCAGGTCCCAGCCCCAGGAATTCCCTGAAGTCCTGGAAATGCCTGCAATGCAAACCCCATGGCCACAAATGTTTTCTGTCCCTGCTAGGCAGAGTGCTCTGAGCTGTGGAGAGCTTTAAGCTCATACCCAGGAGCAAATGGAGGGGCTTTCGAGCACCAGAAATACCCAACGATTAACTCAGCAGTGGCTGAAATAAAAGAAGCGTCATGCATGGAAGAATATTTGGCATATTTCCAGGTATTAGCAAATACAAAACCCCATCAGTCTAAAGAAGCATTAGGAGTTTATGATGTGGAAATAACTGGCTGGTGTGTGACGCATTTCCAGCTTATGGTGAGCCATCTATTAGAAGAAAATGTTTTAGACATTCTGGGGCTGGACTCAACCTCCCTGCTGCAGGCCAAATGCCATGGACATGAGGCAAGTGTTTCAGAAACAGAATATCCTGCCATGTGCAGAGAGGGAAGAGATCAGGGAACATTAGGCATAATTACTTCTCAGCTGTTTAGTGCTCAGATGAGGTGATGGGGAAAAGTCTTCTGTAATAGCTGAGTCCGGGCAGCTTCTGTCTGCTGTGGTGATACCTTTGCTGGCTTCCTCTCACTCTGAGGCATCCACTGGATGGACAGAAACCTTTTACAGTTTGACCATTTGACTTGAAGAAAGCTCTCAGAGTAAAAGGCAGGAGTGAGTGAATTGTTCCCAGTGCATCTATTTTAGCAGCAAGGAAAAAAAAAAAAGGGTGGCTTAGTCATGTGCAGCAATCAAGGTCAGCATGACCTTGGGTTTGAGCAGCATTCTCTCCACTGGAGTCAGGGAATGCAGAGCATTCCATGGACACCACCTGGTTTTACAGATCTCTGCAGCATCAGGAAAAACATTTGCTTTACAAAGGAGCAAACCCAAACACAAGGGAATGCCCAGGGATCCCAGAGCACATCCAGCAGTGCCAGACTATGGCTGCCAGTCCATCTCTGTAGCTGCATTCTCCTTGGGAGTAAGCTGGGGAAATGTATCAGCATGCCACTGAAAAAGATGGCAATGAATCCTTCATCACCAGAGTAACTCCAAATGGTATTCACAAGTTCTAGAGCAATTTCCTTAATGGGCACTTTCTGAAGAGTGTTCCTCTAGAGAAGTTTGTCTTTGGAAGAAAATCTCAGGTAGTTTCGGGAGGGCAACTCTCTTCTTTCCATATCCCTGGGGGTGCAGGAGCTGCCCCAAGGTATCTGCATTCTTCATGGTGGTAGCAGACCCAGCAGTGCACCTCTGACTCTAAGAAATGCTGGCTTTCATATAGAGGATACAAGAAAATGGGAGCCAAAATTCAGTCAAGCTGAAAAATGGGCCTGTATCTATTTTTTTTCTTTCTTTTAAACACTAATTTTCTGTCCTCTGGGTCTTTTTAATTCTTCTCTCTGCTATTTTTGTCAAAGACAGGATTTGTGCTTTTTATTTGACACAGTCTTTTCAGTTCCTCTGGAAAAAAAAAAAGGAAAAAGAGAGAAGCTGTGGACGTAGCAGAGCCAGCTACAAAGGACTACAGGGAAGATCTCTCTGCTGGAGAAACTCTATTAGCTGTCACACAGCACCAAAGGAAGGGAGGTTTGGTCTGAGCTCTTTACCTTTGGGCAGCTTATTTTCCCATGTTTAACCCTGTGACATTTAGAACCTTCCCAGAAGTAAATGTTCACTCTTCTCTCCTGAAGTACCAGGACTTCTCAAATGCATGTGGGACCTGGACACTCACACACACACACTTGGTTCCATTTCAGACAATACCACCTGGACATGGGGCACTTACTCTTCATGGCCTGAGTATTATGAAAGAAAATGTTCACACATTTGTAGGAACTGAGTCCCTTTTTCTTTCTGGCTTGAATATCACAGTAAATTTATGGAGTTTGCAAGTACCTTCATGCTCAGACAGCTGGGTCTGTAGCAGGGTGGGTTTGAAAATGGAATCATTGAATGTCCTGAGTTGGAGGGGACCCACAAGGATCATCAAGTCTAATTCCTGGCCCTGCACAGAATACCCCAAGAACCACATCTGTGCCTGAGAGCCTCTTTGAGGTCTGGAAGCCTTGGGGCTGTGACCACTTGCCTGGGGAGCCTGTTCAGTGCCCAGTCACTCTCTGAGTGAAGAATGTTCTCCTGATGCACAACCTAAACCTCCCCTGGCACAGCTCCAGCCATTCCATGTGTCCTACTGCTGGTCACCAGAGAGAAGGGATCAGTGCCTGCCCCTCTCCTTCCCCTCACAGAGGGGAAACTGAGGAGATGTTTGCTCAGACAAGAACAATTCCTTGAGTGGAAGCATTGCTGCTTCAGTCACTTCTCTGAAAATGTGTCAAGAGGTACTTTCATGGGCAACATGACATCTTAGCCACGCTGTTTCCCAGCTAGCCTGCTGTACATGAGCTAAAGAGACATCTGCTTTGTGCCAGCAGGAGGAGAACCTTTCCCCATGAGGCTGGTATCACCCAGCATCACTGTGGCACAGAGCTGTGCTGTGCTCCAGCAGACATGAGACAGCCCAGCCACAGTACAGGGCACCTCACAACTGCACCTGAGCTGGCCTCACATCCCTGTGCCTTGGTGTGCTTAGCAGGAGGCCAGAGCTGGGCTAACAGAGCCCTGCAGGGCTGGGTGTGAGGAGGCTGGGGGTAAAAGGAGCTGCTGACTCTCTGCAGGAGCCTGTGCCTGCGAGTCCTGCGAGCTCTGGGCTGTGAGCAGCACTGCAGCACAGCAGCAGCCCTGCAGCACAGCAGCAGCACTGCCTGCAGCAATCCTGGCTGCCCCTGGGCACACCACAGCCCACACAGGGACGTGGCTGGGTTCAGTGCTGCTCCACTGAGAGCTGGGGGTCACCCACTGAGAGGCTGAGGAGGGAAGAGGGGAGAAGAACTGCCAATGCTGAGCTGATGCCTGCCTGCTCCTGCTGCTGCTGCTGTTTCCTGGGAGTTGAGGATCAGACCAGTTCTATTTTCAGGATTTAGATAAAAGTTTCAGTCACAGGTCATGACTCCCTCAGTTACAAGGGATGCTGACCATTTTTCCTGCAGGGTGGGAACAAGAGAGCAGCTGCTGTGCTGTGCCTGCCAAGCTCTGTCCTGCCTGGCTGGAGTGCCCAGCTCAGGGAAAGCTGCTCCCTTCATCCAGAGGCCAGAAAGATGCTGACACCCCCAAATGTGCACACAGGGATGTTCATGCATGGTCTCCCAGAGCTGGCCTTCAGTAGGTGTTGTCTGTTCTGACTGGTGCAAAGTCTCTTTTCTGAGCCCTCCTCAGACACTGCCTTGCAAGGTGCAGGATTTCACAGAATCCTGCAAAACTGGAGATCTGACAGGAGCAGAGGAACAGAGGGCTGGGAGAGGGTTCTACATCACTGAGCCCAATCTCCTGCAGTCACAGGCCATCATTTCATCAGATCCCCATCATCCAGCAGTGAAGCTGCTGTCCTAAAGCTGGTTTTACCTAGTTTACATAGTTTACTTTCTTTACCTCCACCTCTTTGTTAAGAGGAATTATTTAATGCCTCATTCTTCTGATGGCTGGAAATCTCAAAATTTCCAGCCTTCTACCTATTTGTCCTTGTGTCAATGCTGTTCTTGAGTTATTTCAACTCTTCTCACCCTCCAGTGTTAGCCCTCCCTCCTCCCAGCTGCATTTGTAGATAGCAATGGCATCTCTCAAAGCCATAGAAAGGAAAGGCTGCATTTGCTGCACTTCCCTGCAGCTGTTTCCTGCCTTAATAGACCTTTTCTGAGTTTCTGTGCCAGGACTGACTGCCTGGTGCCCCAGGTAAGGTCTCATCAAGCAGGGATGTTCACACTGGATGTCTGGTGCAGCATCATAGATTCACAAAGTCTCTTGGGGCACCCCAGAACATCTGACTTCACGTTTTTCTCTATTGTCTCTAAAAGATAAGCCCCATTTCACAGAAACAGTGCATGTCAGGATTCTCTCAGTGGCCTTCATATGATCACATCCTTCTTCACACTTCCATCTCTCCTCCTGCAACCTTCAAATCTATCCCATTTTCTGAATAGTTTTCTGAACCTCCACTCTTGTGCTTATCCACTCTGATTTCACCTCAGCCACTAATTTTGCCATGTCTCCTTTTGTGCCAGGAAAATTAGAATTATAAATGCCATCAACCTCCCCCACCAACCCTAAAAGGATACCAGGGTCACCACTATACCTCAAACTTTCCCAAAATATATTCTCCATAGTTCTCCAGACATTTCCTGCACAATTCCACTAATCCCAATTTTCTGCAGTTTGCATTTTGTCACCATGTCAAACACACTGTAGAAGTCCAGAGAGATTAGATCTACTGCACTGCTTTTGTTAAAATAAATCAATTATCCTATCAAATAAAATCACCAAATGCATCTGACACAACATTGCTTTGGTAAAGCTTTGCTGCATTCTTTCCTTCAGAAAGAAAACCTTTTATTTCCTGAAGCTTTGTATAACACTGAGGTCAGACAAACTAACCTTTAGACACATAGATCATATTTTTCCTTCAAAAATATACTAAGAGAGTACTACACAAAGGGGTTTCAGGAACAGTGCCCCATCTGGAGCCAGATTCCATATAAATTTGCTCTAGCAAAGCCACAGCAGAATTGCACCTAAACCTCTATTACCCACTTCTCTACCTTTTTAAAAAATGTTTGGGCATTTTTACATTCTTTAATTCAAAAGAGGTATGAAATGGTGCTTTTACAGTGTCAAAGTACAGACTCAGGGGTCTAGGAATCAAGGAGACCAAGTTCCAGAAAAATAATGTAAGATCTGGGTTTTCACAAGACCCATGGAAACAAAATGCTGAATCTTTTCCTGTGGCAGTGAGGAAATCTCTTCCCTAAAAGAGGCCAGAGCATTTGAAAGTGCATGGAAGCAGGTGATTAGAAATTAAAATAAAATTGTGAATATTACACATGTTTTGTTTGGGTTTGATCCAAAGGCTCCTGGATGGTGCAGGGAATGGGCTATTAGATGTTCACAACTTCTGGCTGGAGATCTGATTTTTAAGCATTTCTATATCCTTTGGTCACTGATGAAAAAGGACCTGGGTTTGGGGACCTGGTGGGCTCCTATGTGCTAAATTTGTTACCAAATTTACCTAACAAGGAACTCCTTGTTCCTGCCTCAGCCAGGGCAGCTTTCTCACTTTTCTCCCTGAAGCCTGATTCTGTGATGTTGCTGTCCCTCAGGAGGAGCTGAGGTGATGGCAGTGCCAGCTTTCCACAGCCCCACAGAGGTCATTAACCCCCAGAGGTGCAGTTTGTGTGAGGGAGGAGGATGGGGCAGAGGAGGGAAGAAGGCCATGAGCTGGAAGGGTTTCAGTGCCAGAAATGCTGTGGGGTTTGCAGCTCATTCCACATCTTTATGATTCTCTTTCACTTTCTCATGCCTGAGGAGGAGTCAATCATTCATTGCCTGCTCCTCTACCACGCTTTGCTCAGCACAGCCCTTGGCCAGGGCTCTGCATCCCCTCCTCCTCACTTTTAGGATCCACTGGGACAGTTCCAGTGGCTGCTGGGACAGACCTCCAGGCCAGACTGTGCAGGTCTGCAGTGAGGTATTTTACCAACTGTTTATACTACACACAAACAATAAAGATGGCAAGATAATGAAAATTAAGAAAAATGAGGGCATTCCACTTGAGCTGTTCTAGGACCATCTTAAACAGCCTTGCATGGGCAATTTACCTCATACTGCTATTAGAAAAAAAGTAGAATGGTCAGAGACTGGAATTAGAAGAGAAAGCAATGAAATTCAAACATGATTATTATCAAAGACAAGCTCTAATAGGATACCAGAGTCCAGTTGAAAGTTCAGACAAATTTGAACCTCATGACAAAAAAAATCCTCACTTAATTTTCTGTTTCACAAAACAGTTTTATGAACTTAATAAGGAAATTTTAGCAAATCTGATTATGCAAGGAAAATACTCATAATTAATCCAACTCAGAAATCAGATGCCAGCAAAGGGGAAATTTCCTTCTCATTTATATTCTCTTCAAAGCACTGAAATCAGAAGAGATTCAGGAAAGTTTGACTTCCTTTGTAAAACTATATTGCTTGATAGCAACAGGGCTCATACTTACACTTAGATGGTTTTCCCATCGTACTCAAATATTATTGACTGTTATTATTTAATGGAAAAAAGATCTCTGGAGAAAAATCCCATGTCAGCACTGAAGGTTTTCAAAGCAAAATGTGTTTGCACATCTGGAGACAGAAATTAGACCAGCCAGTACCACTTATACAGTAGAGAATATGACATATATATATATATATATATCATACCAAATACATAAATGTAGAATCTTGATCCTCTATGTCATTAGAAATAGCTATGCTAAAAATTAATGGCATGAAATCTCTTCCCAGCTTGTCAGATATTTCAAGGAATATTCTAGTAGCTAAAATATTCAGAGTTACTAAAATAAAGCACACAAATAACACTGGGCACACTCTTTTTGTTCAGTAGCTGCACTGCTCTTGACACAATAGAGCAGTCCCTGGAAAGGAACCCTGGAAGGACTGGGCTGGCCAAAGTAATTAACACACACGATTGTTTTCTTTGCAAAAGAGAGGACAGAAAAAGCACATCTGCTCTTGGACCCAGACTTGTATTCCTCATTGTGGTGTGTGGGACTTGCCATCAATCCAGCAACACTGGGCTCCTATTTGGCTCCTCATCAATGCTCCTTCATGCTACCCTGCATTCAGCCATGCCAAATTCTGCCTGACACTGGCACAGGTGGGAGCATCTCCATCGACTGCTGGGGAGCTGCTCTGTATTTACACAGGTGGAGCTGACAGATTAATCATGTCACCATCTCTTCACCCCTTCTACAGGTATAATTTGGATTCCTCTGTCTTGAAATTCTACCTTGAAAAACACTGAAGAATCACTGACCTCCCATGCAAATGCCCTGAGTTTTCTAACAGAGACAAGAGGGGCAGCAGTGACGATGCCCAACTCCCACCCTACTGCCCTGCTCTGCCTCCCAAGCAGGCCAGTGGCTCCTCTTTGGAACTGCCTTTCACAGAGATATTTCAAACCCTGCAGGCTCTGTGGAGGCAGGAGCCCATCACTGGTGCAGGGCATTGAGCCTTTCACAGCCCCAGTGTGGACTCTCTGTGCTGGGAAAGGCTGTGCCAGGCTCAGGAGGGAAGCCTGGGAAAACAAATCCCCATCAGAGGGTGCTTCATGCTCCAGGGCCAGCCCTGCCATTCCCAACATCTGCCATTCCCAACATCCTGCCAGTGCTCCTTTGCAGCAGCTGCACCACACAGTGCCCCACACATCTGCAGGGACAGAGGAAACCAGGGCTCCAGAGCAGGGGGCACCTTTCACACGTGGCAGGTGGCTGCCACACTGCTCACAGCTTCAGGGACCTCCCTGCTCACAGGGGCTTCCTGACCCTTCAAACCACACTCAACCTGACCCAAGTAGAGGCTCTCCATCAGACCAAGAGGGACAGAGGGTCTTTGCTTGTTGGTGCATCCACTCAAGTTAGATTTGGGGAGATGGCTGAGGATCTGCTTTTCACTCTGCAAACAGCACAGTCTGTCTGGAGAGACAGGCAGGCACTCCAAGGAGCCACCTTTGCTTTCCTGAGGGATTACACTGGAGCTCTGCTCAAGCTCACCAGCCTGGCAGGGGTTAAAGATCCAGCTGAGACCACCAGGAGAGCAAGCAGGAACCAGTGAACATCGAGGCAAGAAGGGGGAGAGTTGTTTTAGTGATCTGTGCAAAAATAACGACCCTGAGGGGAAAAACCCCAGGTAAATAGACATGGTATGTGAGATAAAGGGGACCCTGGGGATGTTTGTTCCTGCATTAGCAGATCCCTCATGCTTCCCCCAAGGGGTATTGCATTTCCAGGGAATGGGTTTTTCACTCCTTTACAGCACCAAGATGCATTTGAAATCTGAGCAGGGAGATGAAGTGGAGGAAATGCATCCTTGCTGTAGTGGCTGTGGGTGGGAGGAGAGGGGATTAGAGGAGTGAGCCAAGGGTTAGAGACTCAGGGTGTGCCTGTGTGTGTCTGAGAGCCACATCAGGGTGCCTTTATCTTTAACACAGGCCAAAATTCATCCCCAGAGCCTGATCCTGCAGCATCCTGGTCACACTGCAGCTGGCACATGAGTTGCAGAAGTACACACTTCCTGGGACTGTTTTCCCAGGTCTGTTTTATTCACACCATGAAAACATAGCTGTTCCTGTGCTCTGAAGCTCCAGCTGAGAGCTGCTGCAAAGAGGTTTGTGTATTGTTGGAGAGATTCTCATGCAGTGAGGATGTGGCCCCTCATCCCAGTAGGGATGAACTCCACAGCTTGTAGTGCATCCTCTGTGCCTCTCTCAGAGGCCACAATTTCGAGTCAAGGTTACTTCTAAGACTCTGAAAATAGAGCAAGTACAGACACAAAAACTTAAATAATCTTCTTAAAACTTTTCAGAGCAGACAAAAGGTCAGATTACAGGTGGATCTATGGACAGCTTGTTCCTTTTTTTGTTATTGTTTCAAAAGCTCACAAAAGTGGAGAAATAATGAAATATTACTTCAGTACCCATAATGAGTATAAAATCATTTCAAGCAGATGTAAACAAATACCATTAGATAATTAAAACCAGAGATAAATGACTGGCTAAATTCCTCTGGAGTCCACTTCAGCTTTTGATGACACATTAATATTTTTGCATATGCAGAATTGAAAAATTCATCAGAGAGGGTGGAAAAAAGAGAGCTGTTTTATCAATGAAAAAGTGTGTATTTATGCCAAAGGAGTATCCCTGCTGCTTGTTTTAAAAGCAAAGCTTTATCATTCTGCCTATTTCCTCTTGGAAAACCTCTACTTTGTTTCCAAATACCATTTTTCCCCAGCTAATTAATTCATAAACACATCCTGTGTCCTCAGCTGCTGTGGTGATGGGGAAGAGGTGGCAGGTGTGTACAGGCACTCAGCTTTTCTTTGTGGGGAAGAGCTAACTTTGTACACAAGCTGTATTTATGTGGAGATGTATGTTGAGGACCAAATGTTGCCCTCAGTGGTATAAATCCCAAACAACTCTACTTCAGTGAGTACAGTCAAATCCCTCTGGTCACTCTGCAGGGAAACTGAGAAGAGATTTTCAGCTTTGGTGAATATTTGGTGTTCACAACCATAAATCCTGTGCTGGTGGATTTATGTGCCACTCTAAGCATCTGCTGCAGAATGTAGATCAGGAAAATTAAAAAGTGGCATCTTGTGTGAGCTTTCTCCTGTCCCCACCAGCAGATGTTTTCTCCAAGCAGGCTGGGCTTTGGATGCAGCCCAGGCAATGTCCCTGCTGCTCCCTGGCTGCTGTGAATGTGCCACCAAACCCCTCCTTCACCCTCTGAGCAGGGCTGCACCCCACAGCATCTCCCATGAGAGTCTGTGGTGTTTTCAGACAGAGCAGCCAGGGGACACTGAGACATTTTGCCTTCACGAGTGGATGTGTGTGACCACACAGCACCAAACACCCTGGCTTGAAACTGAGGAGGCTACTCACAGTTTTAGCCCCTTTAGGTAGTTTTTGGTCCCTGCTATTCTGAATTAAAATTCAACAGCAAGACAGCAACAATATAAGTTTAGCAAGGCTGAATTTCAGTCATCTTGTGTCAGTTCTCAGGCAAAGCTCACGAGGGAATTTATAAAGGCAGAGGATTATTCTGTTTAAAAGTGGGGAAACTGAGGCACAGTGCTACAAAACAGCCTCTCCAGAGCCCTGCTCCTGGCCTGGCCATTTACCTGTCAGCTTCTGCTATTGCTTCCCTGGAAACCCCTCCCTGAGGCATGGCAGAACCCCCTGCCCTCCCCCCGTGCACACTCTCTCCACAACTGGATCTTTCTGACTTGATCTCTCACTCCTGGAGTGCAGAGCTCAGTGTACAGCACCAGATCATCAAAGAAACCCAAAGAGGCATCTCACTGATGCAAAGGACCTTTCAAAAGAGAGAGAACAGAAATAGAAGCATGAGCTTCATCAGACAAGTGACTATTCCACCAAAGCAAGGCAGCAGCAGCTGAGTATAGAATAAAAGGAAGAACAGATTAAAGGAGATGCTTGAATCCTGAAGAAAGGAGAGTTCTGCATAGCAAATGATTTGCAGGGGAGTGGCAAAAAAAGGCAAAAGAATTATCTAGCAATGTCTTGCTAAAGTTGCTGGAGAAGTAATGTTAACATAGGAAAAGGAAAGTGTGGACAGAAAAAGCAATCAAGAGTTGGAGAAACAGCCAGGCTCTGTGTGTAAAATCAGTGAGCATCTAAGTGGCCAATTTGGTGCTTCTGTGAAAGGTGAATAGCACAATGCATTGTCTGCCACAAAGCAGGGAAATCACAGCAGTGTGGATTGGAGCAGTGCTTGAGGAAATTATTGAACAAGTGAGAAACAACCTCTGATCATGGCATTCCAGGAGAGGAGTAAATCCCCAGAACTGCACACAGGGCTTAGACCAACGTGGCCTGCAAATGTCTGAGCAGTAATCCATTGCTTAACAAATGGGAAAGCAGCAGGCAGCAGTTGCTGCTCAGCAGAACTGCTCAGAGCAGGGAACCATCCCTGCCCAAGAGCCTCACACAATATCAGGCTGAGAAAGCACTGGTCTGAGAACCAGGCTGAGGAGAGTAAAACTGCTCAAGTGTGAAATCCTGTTGGAATTACTCAACAATCACACTGGAGACTGGCCCCAGCAGCTGGGTGTGCATCCTCAGATACATATTTTACCAGCCTTTAAGCAGGAAACATTCCCTGGGCCCAGCAAGCAGCATTGTGTAAGCAGCCTGTTTGCTTGGATTCTGCTTTGTTGCTGTTCAAACTTGCAGTCAATCTTCAGTGATTTACTGAAGGGCATTGGGCACACTGGAAATCGTTTGATTTCATCATCTCTACCAAAAGAATTCAGTAGTTTACACCATCCATTTTTGTGAAGGATGATCAGTGAGCCTGGATTTCCCCTGCAGGCAATCACAAAGGATGCCTGACCAGTATCTCTGTGGAAAGCACAATAAAATCAGTGGTGTGGCCCCTGTTTGCACCAGCAGAAGCAGTCTAAAGAGGAAGAAAGGTTCATTCTGGTGTCTTTGCTGATAACTCTTAGATATGTTCCATCTCTGCTGCTCCTCAGTACCTCAGGACTAGACACTGCTGCAGTTTGTGACAGCTTTGATGCTTCTGAAAATTAGCTCTGCTTTAGGGTGTATTTGCTCTAGGTAACATCCTAACTGGCAAGTATTAATTAATTGGCACATCTAGAAGTGCAGGAAGACTGTAAGCTCTCAAAGATGGAAAGGAAAGTGAGGGAAGGGAGGGTTAACCAGCCTTTATTTTTGCCAGCAACTATACGACGTGCTCTGTTCCCCATCTGCCCCCATGAAGGATGAAATGCAGCAGATGTTTGATCCTGATCTATCAGCTTTCATACAAAGGAAGGTTGAATTAGTGAAGAAGAAGGCAGAGTAATGTTTGCCAGAGAAGAGCAAGAAGATTCCCAACACCTGGGCAACTTAATGGTGGCAGATGGCAAAAGCTGAAGGCAAAGAGAGGGAGCGATGTGCACCAGCAGCTGGTGCACAAATGGGGACTAGAGAGGCCTCCACTGAAACTGCACAGGAAGGATTTAATACCAGCAGTTCTGTGAGAATGACAGTGTGAATGTACAAAGAGGAGCCTGTGTTTTAATTCCGACAACTATCGTGGGAAGTACCCGGTGGATTGTGAGCCGAGGAGATTTTCACAGCAAGAAGCCATCTATTTGCATCAAACACTGTCAGGCTGCAAAGCAGCAGCTTCTGGGTCATTTAACAACACTCCAGATGTAGTGATTTTCTCTTAGGCAAGAGGCTCAAAAAGAGCTGTGCTAGAAGAAGGCAGAGCTGGCGTACAAAAGGGGACAATCAGGCAGCATGTGGAAGCGATTAGCCACTCGTTGTGATGTAACTCGGCTAAAGGAACGCTTGGGTGTCCTGTGCTTCTCTGCACCAGGCACCACAAGACTGTGGGCGAAGGCAGGGTTGCATTCACACAGGTGCTGCCTGTTCTGGCACAGGAAAAAGAGGGGAAGCCAGGCAGAGCTGCAAATCTGGGCACTGACAGCAGTAGGGTTTCTTGATTTTTGTTCATTTGAGTGACAGAGGTGAGATTAATGTTTGTTGACAAGATAATTGTTAGGAATTCATCTTCCCCCACACTGGACTCATGATTTTTAGGGAACAGCTGCCCCCTGCAAAACTCAGGTCTGAGTTCAGGCTCCCCAACACCCAAGAGTATCTAGATGTGCATGACAGAATTTGGCCCTTTCTGGACTATTTTTTTCCTGCTAGACTAATTTTCACTGGCACTGTGATTACACATCCTGAACACAACCTGTCACCTGTCGTGCTCTCCACACCCACAGCACTGCCAGGCCAGTGCTGCTCTGAACACTGATTCTCTACAGAGACAGCCAGCATGGAAGAGCCATCCACAGATCATTCCTGCAATTCCTTTAATACACGATTCACATCAAGAATCCATGGATTAGTGAGACTACCTGCTGCTGTTTCAAACAGACTCAGCAAGTGGGTAGAAGGAATGCTGTCTGATAGGTATGAAAGTTCAAAATATATTCATACTGTTCCTAGAGAATTTGTGACCACAAGATGAGAAAAGGTTATTGTATATGCAACCTGAAGCTTTAATTTTATCATGCCCTTTCCTTTGCAAGTAGAAATGTGTATTTGTAACTGATAGTTACACTTTCTAGTTACGTATCTATCAAATTCCTGCTATAATGAGGATGACTCATAACGAAATTATGCATTAGTTGCTCTGTTCATTGTATTATTTGGCTTACTGTCAGCATGCAAACTGCAAATCTCCTGAGTTCCTCCTGTCCTTCATCTTCCTTGGCCATTTCCTAAGTAAATACCGGTCAGAAAACGACAAAGGCATTTTAAATTGTTTCAACTCCTTTGTGAGCAGATGGTTTTCTCAAATAGGGTCCACTGCTGTACAGCTGAGCAGCAATTTCCTCTCCTACAGAACAGGATTTTTGTGATGGAACACAGAGTGAGTGAAAGCACGTGTGAGCCCTCTGCTTCCCTGGGCAATCCTACTTTGCAACATTCACACAGTCCAGGAAGACAGAAAATTGGCATATCCAATCAGATCATCACTCCTCTGCTCCCTGTATCTTCTCTCCAGCAAGGATCAGAGTGGTGTGCCAGAAAAATGCAACAGCAGTAGAGCCATAGTAAGGATAGGGAGAACACCAGTCCCACTGTTGCTGCTCAGTGATAGAAAAGGCCTGAGGAAAGGGGGAGCATCATGGAATCTCTCCCTAAGACTCAGCCATGTTAAATAATCAGCCCCAGAAGGTCTTTCTGGTCATTCCCTGTCAGCCTAAGCTGCACACCTTGAACAGTTTGTTCCCCCCTTCAGTTTCCAGCCAAGGTAAGAACCTCTCCTGTGCACCCAGTCATGCAGCTCTCACAGACAGCTGTCACCTGCTGACCCCCAGCTCTGAGTGACTTTAACTTACTGCCAAGGACTGAAGCCTTTGGGATAACTCTGGAAAAGAGATCCATGAGGGAGTTGGAGCTGGGATAGTTTTCCATTTTTTATGAATCTTCTTACATTGAGCATCCACAGCTGGGGAACTGTGAACATGGGTGGCAACTACCACCTGCCTTAACCTGTCATTGGACACTCCTGTGTCCAGTTCAGCACTGAATTCTCTCAGAAGTTCATCAGCAAACTCAGGACCCCTAGACCTGGGTATCTCCAACAAGAATCTTATGTCTCTTGAGCTGCTGTGTCATCCCACTTACAAATCACTGGCACAGTGAGACCCTAGTGAGACAGAAGAATATTTCTCGGGACAAGGAGGACTTTCCTTTTTTTCCCTTTTCTTTTTCTGCCTTAAGGTGAATGAAGGGCATACAAAAGATGCAAGATAGGTGACAGGGAAAAAATTTCTTTAAATTATTCAGAAAGCAGATATTGTTCAGTCAGCCCTGCTATCAATCAGCATGTTATTGTCCACCTTGAGATTCAAAGTCCCCTTTGCTGCCACCAGTTGTAGGAGAAGTTTAATATGCTGGTAATACCTCCCTGTAAACTGAGAAACAAAACTGAAGCCTTGAGCCTTCCCCTGCAGCCCACTGGCTGTGTAAGGAGCAGTGGGTGAAGAGGGAAAGGAAGGATGTCCAGAAGCAACAGCAAGTAGGGGCAAGGGGAAGGGCAGCATGCAGAGGCAGCTCTGTTAGGAGCAGCACTGATTCAGAAGCAAACATCATGCTTGTGGTCCCTCCAGATGTCCCCTTCAGCATCCATGGCTGCCTTGCACCAGCAGCAAGTTTGCTTCCACTCTAGGTTCTGTGGAGGCCAGTGCAGAAGGAGGAGAGACCAGTGGCCCAGGCTATGCACCAGCACTGACCTGCTGTTTGGTGAAGCAAATCTGCCAGCAGTGCTATCCTAACCCTTTCATTTCCTGGGTGTGAGGCAGCCATAGCTGGGCCTTCACTGTGATCTGCTTTCCTCCTTAATCTCTCCCAACACCATTCATTTCTGAGATGTCTCCTGAATGGTATTTCCATTTAGAGCAAAGGGCTGTGAACCAGGTGGTACTAAAAAAACTGCATGTGTGGAACAAGCAGCAGAAGAACTAACTCCCCTCTTGCTCTGTCCCAGCCTGCCTTGGCTCCAGGGTGCCTGTCCAGCCTTCAGCCCACGTGTGCCACTGCTGCTGGCAGAGACACAGCTGTGCTGGTGGCCCTTACTTCTGTCCACTAGGGACCACACTGGGACCAGCAACACCAAAGTGATTGCAGATGGTAGCAAGCCTTTCTGCCTCTTGACCTGGGCTGGACATTAACTGACCACCAAGAAGAAAGAGGCTCCAAGATCTCCTCGGAGCACTGCTATCCCTGAGCTGGGATTTGGTGATTAGCAGGTTTTTACTGAACAGAGCAGTGTCCTGTAGCATCCCTCACCCTCTCTTCCCCACATCACAGGCACCTCGAATGCCATGCATTGCTCTCATTTCTCCTGCCCCCCATCGCCCCAGGTGCTGCTTACTTAGAACTTTAGATTTCAAGTCCTGCCATCTGCACACAGTGTTTTGCCTTTTGAGGAGCTCAGTGCACATCTGTGACTCTGTGCATACAAAGCACAGCGCGGTCCCTACATCCCCCTCGTTCTCTTTATGCCACAGCTGCCTCGCAGAGTTTTTAAGAACTTTCAGCTTCCAATCACTACTTCCACCAAGTCCTGCGCCAGCCTCAGCTTGCGGCGGTGGCTGATGCTGCCGGTTCCTCTCGCCGTTCGCATCAGCCGGGAGAGCTACGGCACCTTCCATTCCCCGGAGGGGATTTTCTCCTTAGTTTCAAAACAATGTGTGAAAGCCTGCTCTGCAGAAACAGTAGCCTCAGTAAGTTTAAGGATGACTGAAGCGATTTCCTCTCCCGGGGAGGTTTAAGAACTACGGAGGGATGAATGGAGTTAGACCTATCGCTGCATTCCTAGCAGCCATCCTATTACAGCCCTGAATAAAAGCAGGAACGGCATGTCTAGCCTAGGTTAATAAACCCTACGGAGTGCATGCCTAAAAGCACTACGAAACAGCCTTAAGTCAGCTGGAGAAAACTAATTTCAAGCATGGCTGTCTAGTGTGCCTGTCATTCCTATTGTCCTTCCAAACTATTTCAGACATTTTGAGCAGCGAGCACTAAGCGATGAGTTAGCAGGGGTTGTGACATTAATGGTCCAAAAAGGTTTAAGCACCAGGAGGGAACGATGACAGCACTTAACAACCGGTGGCAGTTCGGAGGATTCCGCTGGATCTCTGTTAATAATTAGGCTTCGCCTCGCAGGAAGATGTGACAACTCTCGGAGGTAGGATTTGCATGGGAAACAAAGGGAGCTGTTGCTGTCTGGTGCCCGCTGTTTGCGCTTCGCTCCGCGGCTTTGCGAGCGCAGCCAGGTGCGGCGGCAGCGCTGGGGAGGGGTCGCTGGCATGGGGGGGCAGACACGGGGGTGGAAATTCCGCGGACAGTCCTGTGTTTTGTGGCAGAAATGCCTCGAGGATAAACTGGCTCAGAGCTCGCTGCCTGCTGAGTGTGCATTCCACGTTGTTCTTCCCGCGGAGTAGAATGCGTAGAGGTCATGCAAGAAAACACTTCACTCCTTTTGTACCGAGCCAGCAGGGCTGTTTCGGAGATGGGAGAAGGGAGAGGGGGAAGCTGCCCTGAAATAAAAGGGAAGAGGAAAGCTATGGAGCCTGTAAGATGAGGGAGACGTGCTATTAATGTGTAAAATGTGTCTGGAGTGCCACCGATGTCATTTGAAAGGGGTGAAACATTCGCGGGGGAAGGTGGTGGGAGGAATTTTCCGGGAGAGCAACTCCTTAGGTTATAACCTATTGCAAAAGAAGGCGTGATGTGTCCATCCATTTTGCATAATCAAAGCTTTCTCTGCACCGCTGGCATTGTTTTGCTGGACGAGAAACGTAGTTTCAGGCAGAAAAAGGCACGATTTCCTCCCGTGTCACTGCCAGCCCCCTGACACCCTCCTCCCCCTGAGAAACCAGTGTGGGGAAGGATGTACACAGCCTTTAGTTGGATGCTGAGAGGGCTGTAGCAAGGGCTGAGGGGGAGAATGAGCACTCAGTAGGATAACAGGAAGGCTTCCCCTTGAAAAAGCTCGTTTCTCCCCAGCCAGGAGTCCAAGAGGTGATGGGCAAAGTTGGAAGCCTCGTGTACTTTTTAACGATGTGCCTATTTAGCACCACTAGACAAGAAGATGTCTGAACATCAGAGTCAGGCCAGCCAGGGCAGCAGGGGCTGCTCAGGGTCCTGGGCAGGGCTGGGCTGAGAGTTTATGTTTTTGTCAGTGTGTGTGACCCTCGCCAGGATGAGCAGCAGCAACACAATGAATGAAAATCATATTTCCATGTGTATGCAGAGCCCTTATCGTGTGGTGTGTTTGGTCTGAGTGTGATGTTCCCTGGGCTGATGAATTGTTTTGACTTGTTCATTAAAGTTTCATTTCCAAACAACAGAGAGACTTCAGAGTGAGTGGTATTTAGTAACAATAAAATGTTCTGCTTGTGGAAATGCTTCTCACAGGACCTATTAAAAATGCACTTAAAGAAGCTGAGAGTCCTATCTTGCAGCAAGAGGTACAGAGTCACTTGCTGTGCTAAATTTTAAAATTAAGGTTATGATACCATTTTAAATCTACTTTAATGTGGATGTCACTAAGAGTACTTTACAATGTTGTTGTCAAAAGCTCACAACGTCGAGAATTCTGTTAGACTGATTGTTTTCATTAAGTCTTCATCAGAAGAAGAATTCCTATATAGCAGGGACTTACCAAGTAATTTGAATTTACTCATCCTAACTAATGTTCCCTTTAAGGAGAACTTCAGTGTGTTATACTGCATTGTAAATAGGTTGTGATATAATTCATTTAAAAACAAAACATCAATGACAATATAACAACAAAAAGTGCTAAATGTATTCAGTCTAAGAGAATAGTGGTTGTGCCAAAAAGAAGCAATATTGGATCAGGAATGGTAAGAATTGCTTTTAAGAAACATAAATATTCCCCACTTGATCCAAGCAAGAACTTTTCAGTTAACTGCATTACTTTGCATTGCAAATTTGGGGGGAAATCATTTCAACCTGTGTTATGTACTCTACTGAGTACATAAAGATAACAGTGAAAACTTTCTTCCAAAGAAATCGTTGTAGCAGTTTGCAGTGTGGATCAAAGAGCTATTATGCAGAGATATTAAATCTGTGCCAGAAGTGAGCGATGCATTTGGAAATCAAGTACGTGGTTTTTCTTCTCTGTCTCACTTTTGTCCAGAGGCTTAGCCAGATTTACTCTTTTTACTTCAGGGCCTCTCTGAGGGAAGGCTCTGAAGGGGTAAAACATGAGGAGGTGGGAGGCTGCATTCAACCTGTGCCCAGACTTCTTTGGGAGACCTGGGCAAATCCCTCAGCATCCCTGGGAAAGGGGCAGTGCAAGAGCCCTGCCTGGCAGGCAAGGCTAATGTGGTAATGATGCAATGGAAACACAGCCCGTGGTGCTCAGGGAACGAGGCTGAACCCAGGGCTCCAGACAGGGCAAAATGCAAAGCCAAATTCTGTGGCAGAAGGAGGTTCATGTTTCGGGCGTTTTCGACTGTGAAATACGGCACAACGCAAACCCCAAAACGAAATCTGCCCTCAGAACCATCCCAGACAAATTGGCCACTTACAAAAACTTCTGCCAGCACCAAATACCCATTTGTCTGAGGGCCTGTCAGAGTGACTCCAAATCCCTCATCATTTCATCAATGTGCAGTAGACAGTGGAGCAAACTACATCAGATTGATTCACTGTGCTGAGGAACGGGTTCCCTGCTTTCTCCAGAAGCTCAATGAGTACTTTTTGCCATGAATCTCACTTGCCCTTTCTGTTATGAATTGTCTGTGGAGGTCGTGCAATTTCCTAATTTATTTATTTGATATTATTTAGGGCTTTCTTCAGCAAACAACTCTTGGCTTACAAATCTTTTGGGAATGGCAAATGTTTGCAAATTCATACTGTGCTGCTTGGTTCAATCCTGTGGTGCTCCTTGATTAGCTGATTTGTGTAGCTAACTGGCAGAAAACGAATTGCAAATTTCACAACCAAGTGTACTGTTTCATATTGGATTTCCATCTCACTCTGAGCAGTCAGGTTTAAAATTCATGTCTTGCAAGTAGTCATACGAGCAACACATAAGCACTGAAGTGCTCCCACCAGACAGATGTGAGAGCCAGGTTAAACAGCTTTCAATTTCATATGAATATTCATGAAAAGTGTTTGAATTCCTGCAGCTCTGCTAAAATAAATAGTTGGCATCATCCATAGTGCACTGCATGGGCTGTTCTCTCACAGCACTTGCCACATTCCCCCCAGTCTCCCCAACTCTCCAGTGTAATTCCACAGTGCCAGTGGAAACTGTTAGTGCAAGCAATTTAGAAGGAAAAAGCACCATAATGGAAATTTCTAAATTTTCCACACTGTAACCTCTCCTGTTGTGCCTGTCTTGCACATTCTGTGACACGAAGACAGCCAACAGGGAGGACAGGAGAGAGCATCAACAGTGAGGCTGTGAGGGCAGGGAAAAACACTACAAGAGGGGAAAATAAGGGGGACTGGCAGAAGGAGGGAGCAGTGGCACATAAAGCAGGTCCACAGGAGGCAGGAATGGGAACAGCAGGAACACCTCATAGACAAGTAACAATTTTTAGCAATGAATCTGGTGAATTTGGGTCATTAACCTCAAGGTCTGTGGTCTTACCAGACTCAGCCCAAGGCAGGCCCTGGAGGAGTTGCTCCCAATCCCTCCCTGTGCAGGCTCTATGTGGCTGCTCACCAAAAGTGCCACCAAGCAAGGGGGTGACACACTTTAGTCATGCAGGGGTCTGATAACATGCCATGAAGGTGTGGAAGAGTTGTGGAAACAGCAGTTGAGAAGGAAACTAACACCTGATATATGGTTTAAAAGCAGTCAAAACCAGTTGGGTGAAGAATTTCTGTCAAGTGTTATTTCCTCACAGACACAAAAAAATTTCAGCTGTCAAAACACCAAGCTCTTTTGACTCAGAAACAAATCAAGGGGAGAAGGTTATAAAACATGAATATATTTGCCTTTTGAGCTATTTTTGCACTGTACTTATGTCATATAGGAGGAAACCTCATGTCTCCCACTGAGTGAGCTCTATTGTCCACATCCTCTATATAGAAAGTCTGGTGTCAGCTAAATCAACAGGGTTGCTAAAACTTCATAGAGGCAACCAGCAGTTACACCCCCATCAGATGGCCCCTTTTTACCTTTTCAATGATTTTAAAGTCCAATGATCCTAGATATCCTTTTTTATTCTAAAAATAGCAGTGGGCCTAAATTGCAAGTGCTGTGAGTCACTACAGGCAGCACACGTGTATTCATATTCTGTCAGGGCACACGTAACACCAGGCTGAGACTGCCTGGGGAGAGCAAGAGAATGAGAAGAATTAGAGGAACTAAAATCAGAGCAAACACAGAGAATCTTTGCTAGGACAAAAATTGACTCGATGTAGTCTGGAATTAAAACCCCAACTTGGAATTCCCCCTAGATACTGTTAAAATTCCTATTATGTCTTCAGATACTTTTTCTTTCTTATACAAAGCTGTCCTGCTACCCAAAAATAACTTTCATCCCTGCTTGTGTCAAATGGGATGCCCCAGCCATTCCCAGGTACCCAGAAATTTTGCCTGAATTCAGTGTTCCTCCCACTCTGCGCCACTGCATTGTCCTAAATCAACCACTGCCAGAATTATTTGAAGACCAGAGGAGCCAAAAGAGCATTTGTCCCACTTCCCCACTTCCCTTCCAGAGGACCTGATCTCAGACTAAAGGTTCTGCTTAAGCCCAAAGTGATTCATCTCTCCAAGATTGCCATGCTGGTGGGC
Source organism: Notiomystis cincta (assembly GCA_013398075.1). Classification (NCBI taxonomy): domain Eukaryota; kingdom Metazoa; phylum Chordata; class Aves; order Passeriformes; family Notiomystidae; genus Notiomystis; species Notiomystis cincta. The sequence goes on along the minus strand of VZRX01009897.1, from coordinate 139,618 downwards.
CCCTCCAGGTAGCATTGTCCCTGTGTACCTGTTTAGGTGTGGTACCAAAGAAGGGACAAGACAATTGCCTGCCTTAAAGGAGTGCTGTGGAAAATATCCAATATATTTGGCTATGTTTTACTCATGGGCAAGCTATTTTCCACCTCAGCAGAGTGGTACTCCTCACTGACAGCCATTAGTTATTTGCAAATTTAGTTGGGCCTTATAAACGTCAGGCTCCTGAGTGCATGAATTATAGAGTAGTAACTTGAAATAAGTCAAATTAGGAATGGTGAGAAGATCTGGACTATGGTCCCTTTGGGACCTACTACTACTTCTAATTAAGATCTGGTACTTAAAGCATCACAGCCCATGGTTAAATCAAAGTCAGAAGGAATAAAGGAATATCAAATCCTCCTGGAGACTCATGTCCAGGTGCTCCTCAGTGCTGCTGCCCAAAACACAGACTCCCTGACCTCAGTCAGGAGTGCAGGGGCTTTTTTGGGGGGACAGCTCATGGAACCCATCAGCCAGGCTGGAACTGCCTCTTTCTACCTTCCCATTCCCATCTAGCCACCCACTCCTGCACCTTCCAGGCTCTCCTGGCCCTCCAAGCTCATGGAACCTCAGGAAAACTGTGCTTTGGTTTTGACTCGTGAGGGAGTCCAGCTGGGAGTCAACCAACTGCAGAGCTGGTGCAGGAAAAGCAGGAGAAGAGCACAGTGGGGTGAGGGCAAAGAAGGACAACAGTGTGTCTGCACTAATTGTTTTTGATCATCAGAGCCCCTCTGGTTATTGATGAGATGGTTTGAAGCTTATATGTGGCATTCCAGAGCTGCTGTTTTGGTGACAGGGAAAGAGTTGATTCAGCTGTGAGAACCAGTCTTTGTGGAGCAGGTGTAGGGGGGGCTGCTGTGGTTTGGCTAAGTCCACTGCTCTGGAAAATAAGAGTTTTGGAAAGAAAGTCTGAGTGGAAAGCATCTCATTAACTAGGACATCTTTTTATCCCTTTAACAAAGAATATATAGTTCAAGGCTTAGGGAGCAATAACCCATGGAGGGAACAAAGGCAGTTCATTTACCATAGCCTTTTATTAGCTGGAGAATATGCAAATGAAAGGTCCCCTGACTCTTGAAAACCACTCTTAGTGAGTGGTTTGTATACCCTGGCCTCAGGGTATATAAAAAAATTCTGACAAATTCCCCCTTTTTGTTTGCTTCCATATAGCAAGTTGTTCTGGATGTCACCCTGCTCTTTAAAAGCTTTGCTGCTCTCCTAATTATTAATTTCATGAAACACATATTACCCCATCTTGCTAAAAGCATCACAGGAGAAATTCTCTGGCTATGAAATATCCCAAGAAGTCCAAAGCAAAATCTCTTTTGGTCAAGTTTAATAAAGATGATCCAATATTTTGCGTGCAGCTGATTTGGAAGGATTTTGTCACAGGTAAACAAGCTTTGGGAAAAAAATTGCTTTTATCTCTCCTTGCTTTCTGTTTTAGTCATATTTCAAGTGGATTAGTATAATCTTTCCTCAGCCAAACTCCACAGATAGTCTATTCCATCATTGTTGTAATTTTATAAAAGGAAATGACTGAAAGCAATTAATTAAAATCTCTTCAGAGTTGCACATGTGGATGCACTTATTCACTAAAAACTCAAAAAAGCCCTCTGCATTTTAAAACAATTTATCTTGTGCATTAAGCATGAACAGGATGTCTTTGTTAGGTGCACCAACCTTTTGATATTTCCCTGTATGAATATGCTCATTGTGTGGAGACATCTGCAGCAAAAGCTCAGCCAGAGAGGAGCCCCTGTTAAAGCAGGTCTGAGTTTCTGGTGGGTTTCAATTTTCTTTTTTCCTGTGTGATAAAGCTGATTGATTCCAAGTGAGGAGCCTTTCCCTACTGGGACCTGAGCTGTCAAAAGCCATCACTGAACCTGCAAAATTCTGTCATAACACCAGAAGCCCGAACTCTGCTCCAGAACCATCAGAGTTCAGGAAAAATTCCCAGTAATTGACAAGTGAGGTTTTCTTACCAAAGATCTCCTGCCAGACTGAGCCATTATTTTGTGCACACACAGGCACCCACCTGGGGGACAGTGCTAACACAAAGCGTAAACTCCATTGATATGAGTGAATTCATCATCACTAAGATGACACAAGTGGCTTCACTCTTGGGCTGGGCTATTCATAAACCCTTCAGATCCATCCAAAAGGCAAATTCCCATGCTGCAAAGTATACTGTATTTCTTTGGAATCAAATAAAACCTCTAGATTTCCTTGAATTCGGGGGGAGGGATAAGTCAGAACTCTTGACCTCAAAGCTCTGCCTGCCCTTAGTAAAACTCCAGCACATCTGAGCTGTGAGTGCAGATAAATGCTGGCATCCAGAGCAAGGTGCAGAGGTTCTCCTGGTAGGGCAGGAAGAAGTTTGCTCTGCAGAGGTGTTCCTGCTCTGTGGTGAGTGTTCATCCAGAGTCAATGCAGCAGCCCTGCTCATCTGCAGGAACACTTCCCAAGCAATTTAAATATTCCTAGGGAGGTTCCTGCTTCTTTCACCATGAAAACTTGAAGAAAAGGTATTTTTCTGCTCTTCTTTGCTTTTCAGTTCATTTATACCCTCTTCAGCCTCCATTAAAACATGCTGTTTGCCTACTCTTTCCACTCTCCATTCTCTTGTCTCTATTTAAAACCCTCACATACCACAGCCTGCTGGTCACTAGCCAGGTATCCAGATGGTACTTCTGCACCACATTGATAGGTGCCTTAGAAATAGCAGGGAGAGAGGGGGGAAAATATCACTGAAGGCTTCAGATGCTCTTTTTGATAAATGGCAATTGTAGATCTAATTAGCCAGTTCCATCCTTTTGAGGAGCTGGGGAAACAACAACAGTTGGAATCCCACGGAGCAAACTCACCAGGACATGTCTCTCACTGTCAGGTTTCAGCCTTCCCCTCAGAGCAGTGTCAGACAATGTCCATCTGTCCATCCTTCTCCTGTGAAAGGCACCAGCTTCTGTCAGGGCTTGAAGGTTTGTCTCAGGGCCCATCACCCTCCTGCCTCAGCAGCACTGCACTGTGTCAACTACTTTTATACAGACAACTGGTTTCCAGCATAAAGAGCAAACACTGCTCACCTTAATTGCATGAGCATCCCTCTGGCAGTAATCAGGCTAATTGCTTCAGTCAGGCCAGCAGGACTTGGCTCTAAATCAACCACCAAAATGATTATAGCATAAGTGCAGGAGTTCCTTTACAACTCCAAGGCCCACTTGCTAAACATTATTTACACCTCAGAAATGCTGTTTCTCTCTTCCATTTTATCAGGAGAAAGGCACAAAAGCCTGTGGGAGCAGGGGGCTGAGCCCACCCCAAATGCAATGATGGGGGAGACAGGTCTCCTTCCCCTTTGCTGAAATGCCATGGGAAGTGTGTCCTGGGGAAGTCCCAGGTCCATCATGCCTGGGAATCCCAACAGCCAGTGCTCATCCCCCCAGGAATGGCACAAAACTGCAGTCTGCCAAGAGGGAACAATTGCCTGGATCTGCTGTAGCTGCATGTTTGACTTATACCTTAAAGCATGGATAACATATCCTTGAAAATATTTAGCTTGCCCAATAAAACAGATGGATGCTCACTTTACCTGCAGAAATTTCTAGGGGTTTTAAAAAATCCTATTAAGCAACTGGTGTGTATCCTGTGGCAAATATTTTAGCACAATACAGAAGTTCTAGCAGATTCATTTTAGCAGTTGGTGCTGGAGGGGACAGGGAGTTAAAATCCCCAGAGCCAGCCTGGTACACTGTGCTGGACATTCCCAAACCAAGGGACCTGGGAAGGACCTGACAGGAAAGGCTTGAAATCCCGTTTCCACCAAGAGGTACTTGGGGTAGAACCAGCTCTCAGTGGGTGTTTTAGAGATCTGTGCCTTTTAAAATAGCATTTTGGTCCCTTTTGACTGTTCCCATCACTCCCAGTCTCAGGAAGAGTCCAGGCTGGGCTGTGGCTCTTTGGTCTGGTGTGACCCAGAGCTGGAGCAAGAGCTGCCACTCAGGTCCACAGCCCTGAGCTCTGGGGCCTGGAATTTAAATCCCAGCTGGTTTATGGGGTTCAGGGGCCCTGAGGGTCAGGGTGGAGGTGAGCAAGGTGATTGGGGAACCACATTCAGCACCTCCAACCTGTCTTGGTCCTGCTGAGCTGCTCGAGCCTCCTAGTGCAGGTAAAGCTTTTGTCTAAGCAGGTCCAGCCCACTGCCTCCCCTCTTACAAAAATCTTTACACGTCTCTAATCATTTTCACTGTCAATCTCTGCACTCCTTTTATAACCATTAAAGACTTTATGAGATAGGATGACCAGAAATGAAAAAAGGTTCCGAGGATAGAGCATGCAATTGATTTATGTTAATGGCACTGTAATAATATTTTCAGTGTTTGATTTCTTTTTCATTCTGTACACAGCTAAAATGATGATTACTTTTCTATACATCTTTCATTTATTGAAAAGCCACTTATGTTGGGCTACACAAATTTGTTCTCAGGTCTGCTTCCAAAGCAGTTAAAATAGAATTAATTTAAAATCTGACAACACACAAGAAGTTGAGATGATCCTCTCCAATCAATCTTACTAGAATTCATCAATGAATTTCACCAGCTGTCATGCTTCTTGTGCATTTGTCTTTGTAAATCTCCTCTGACTTCACCAGCTTTGACACACTTAACAACTGTTAATATTAAAAAAACCTCCCACTCTGTAATTTCTATTGAACCACACCATCAGCCTTAGAAGCCCCTCAGATGTGAATGAATAAATATCGTAGTCACCTGTGACAGCATCCTTAATGATTTTAGCATTTTTTACAGCAATAACTTTCATCTCTCATGCATAAACCAAGGACAGAAAAAGTGAAGTGTGCCAAGATATATTGGAGTTTATAAAGAAAATCAGAGAATAAATGTTGTTGCTTAATTTGGCTTTCATGCTAGATTCTATCTTGAAATATTAGGTGTCAAATCACCTTACCCTAAAAGGATTAGAATATGAAAAGCATCTCTCAGTGATGGAGGGAATAAACCTTGACTATTTTTATGATGGAGTTTGATAACCCAACAGAAGGGATTATACAGGACAGTGTCAACAATAGCCAGAGACTGAGCATAAGTAAGATTTTAATCTTGTTTGTCAGCTAAAGATGAACAAAAACCAGCCCAATTCCCATCTCAAAGTTGATACAAACGCCAACACAAGTATTTCATCAGAGGCCTGACAAAGCCACTTGCCTTTCTTCTATTTATTGCAAGGTGGTTGTGGCCCTGCCTTCTTCTGACTGGTGGGAGGCAGAAATACAGTATCACAAATTTGAGATTTGTTGGAAGCTGGAAACACCAACAATAAAAACATTTTATCTTCAAAGAGTTGCCAAAATTAAGGGCTGCATTTTTCAAAGCAGCTCATCATCAAGAGTGCCTTCAGACCTCCCTGGGAAACAGAAGTGAGAACAGGGGCACTGGTCTTTCATTGCCAGCCCACAAAACAGATAACAGTCTTCACACCTTCCCTGCAGGCTGAAAACAGGCGAGATGTGGGCAAGTGATTTTGTGTTAAGGGATTTCACAGTTGCAAATGGTCTCACACAAACCTGTTTTGTAGGTGTCACCTAATACTAAAAGTCTCTATTTTTGGGGGATGAAACACTGGCATCACTAAGTGCTGCAGGCACAGAGCACACCCCTGAATGTGTGCCTTGTGTTCAGCTCCTGAGGCCATCCAGCAGCTCTGGTGCCTTCTTGCCTGATACATAACACAGAGGAGTTCCCCAAATAACAAGTAGGATTTTAGCTAATTGCCATATTTATTATTAATGTGTGTGACACTGTAGCAAATTAAAGCCTCGTGTTGAGCCAGGTGGGAGACAAACATGTAACCATAAAGATCAATTAAATGCATTTAGAAGGTTGCACATGAATGCAAGGTGCACCAGGAACGTGCTGGGCCAGGAGCCAGCGTGGTGCCTGTACAGGAGGGGCTGACAGACCCCAGCACCTCAACACCACAAACACTCATCCTCTCTGCCTGCCTCAGCCTCCTGGAGGCAGATTTCTGAACTCTTTGGGGGGAGCAGAGAGGAATGAAAGATTGGGACAGCAGCAGCTGCAAATGGATTGCTGTATCACAGGTACTGAATGATGATTTTGCAGCTCCCAGAGGCTGGATGGGTGATAAGTAATGCCCTGGGGTGGAGAGAGGGAGAGAAAAGTGGTCTGGCCAGGCAAGGGAAAGGCAGAGGGGTAATTAATTAGAGACCACACCATTTTCTAGCTCTTTCTCTCTGGCAATTTTTTTTTTTTTTTGGGTTGTGTGTTTACAGCATCACAGTAACTGGACCATCAGCTTCTCTTTCAAAGAGCTCGTTACCTGCCAGTAAATTGCACTGTACAATAGCACAAATACAGCAGAATGGCATTTTCATTCATGAGGTTTCATAGTAACTGCAGAAGCAAACCTTCCCTCTCTGAAGCAGTAACTGCCTTTCAGATTCTCAAGCTCTCATTTCCCAGGATAACACTTCTTTCCCATTTCTTCTTATGTGTTATTTCATGTGTTATATTTCTGGCTTTCCTGTGCACATGACCAGGAAACATTGCTTATCCAAACAGAGATCCTTTTCCTCTCTAACTCATCTTTTTCATCTATAACTTATTTTATTGCCAGACATGAAAAAACAGCTACAAATAATGTGACAGCTCCTGAGATTTCAGATGTGTCTTGTGCTGTGTTATTTCTTTCACTAAATCTGTGAATAAGACAGAATGTGTTGCAAAAGAAGTGTTTTATCATAAATTTACCCTCATTTCTTCATTCGGATTCTAGAGAGATTGTCAAATTACTTCACCTTCTGCTAATTCCTGGTTGTCTTTACTATCCATCCTCACAATTGAAAAATCAAACTAACAGGCATTTATGCCTGAAAAGTAAATTTTACTGTAAGAAAATGAAACATAAAAACAAATGCTGAAACCAATAAACTTCAGAAAAAGCAAAGCTACAGCTGTCATCCTTATCATCAGGAATGGCAGCAGCATCACAGCTAAAACTGAAAATCCTCAAATTCAATGTTCCACGATGCCAGGTACTGACTGTACCAGCCCACAGCAAGAATTGATCCCTACTCACTGAAGGGTGTGTGTTTTCCAACTGAAAAGGTGTCAGAAGAGGGATTGTGTTTTCTTATCTGAAAGCAGATGAACAAAGGCACAGAAAAACTGCCTGCATTGGACCAAAACACACAGGAAGCCTAAAACAAAGTTAGCAATCAGCCTCCCAAACCCCAGTTAATATCTCCTACATTTATGGAATCGTGCCCATTTTTGCTTTATTCTCCTGGGTCAGTGCACCTGGTGTAAGAACTGCCACCAAGTAAGACAAAAGCTCTGCCTGGATGCAATCCTGGCTTTGAAGCCAGCCAGCAGCAGCCTTCTGAGGAAGCTACAAGAAATTCCTTAATTGGTAAACACAGGATAATCTATGCCAACAGTGGTCTTACCCTGACAGAGATAAACTTTAAGCCTTGAAGCATGAATTTTTATGGAGTTCCAAAACTTAATTTATTAGTGCCAAATATTATTACTCAAAGCACTCTCATGGCTCACAGGCATTTCCCTTCCAGCTCAGGAATTGCACTCCCATGCTGAAGCATTCTGTTACCTATTTAATTAGCACAATTATTTGTGATGGACATTAGAGGACGGTGTGAAACCCAGAGGTTCATCAGTTAATGAGTACCACAGGTTAATGAAGGAGGAGAATGGAGAGGAGCACAGCATATTTTTGACCAGTCCCAGTGTTCACAAGTGAGATTACAGAGGAAGGTAAATAACACTGAAATGCTGCCAGCCTTGTTTCCCTGGATTTCTGAATTGCTTCCCCTTTGCTGTTGCCATGCCAAGCTTTGAATTGCTTCGTGCCAAACTTCCTACAAACAAATTTGCAGAAAATTCATTTCAAAGTCTGCCTTAACACTAATACAAGCAACAAGCAAACGTGAAAAGAGTGTGTCTGAGCAGAAGGGCTATGGCTGCTCTTTCTGTGATCACTTAAATGTGGAAGGGAAACAATAAAGCCAGATTTGCTTTTATCTCATCACAACTAAGCCCTGGATTTTGCATAAACAGATACCAAATGCACCTAAACCTCTTAATCAGCTTTTTTTTTTTTTAAACACACAAAGCCTAGCTTTGGAGTAGGAAGAAAAGGAGAACTCTGTTGTGTCCTTATAAGAATATTTTGAGCTCTCTTTTCAAAGGTCATTTTTTCCCATTACAGCTCCCAAAAAATACATAATGCTCCAGTTGAGATAAACTGCATCAGGCAGCTGAAGGAAATCTGTGACAACAAACCCACGTGGAGAAAACATTATTTTTATACCCACATTTCTAAAGTTTTTATCAAACTAGTGGGAACCAAAACATTTGTTTTCCCCCAAGTACCTGAATTTACAAGGATGCCCAAAGCAATTCAGTGCTGAGTGGGAGAGGAGGTGTGCAGGTGGCCTCAGAGAGCAGGAACAGCTCCTTGGGCAACAAATCACAGCTGTTCCCACTGGGGCCATCACCTCCTGAGGAGAGGTGAGGCTGGCCAGAAAGCTGCAGGCTATTAGAGGTAATTAACCCAGCTGGAAATCCATCCCAGGCTGCTATTAGTGAGACACTCAGGGAAGGAAGGGGACCATGAGTCCAGACTGTGGTTCCCTTTCTTGAGTGGCTTATTTGACAGAGGAGTGTCAGTGGGAGGATCATTTCCCCTTCCTGTGCTAAGGAAAAACACTCCAAGGTGGGAGTCACCCACCCTGCTGCCCTCACCTGTCATTACCACTGCCTCTCAGCTACCTCTAAGTACCCCAGGTCATCCTTTGCCCCTCTCTGCTGCCTCCCTGGTCTCACCAGGAGGTTTTCTCCACCCCAGGTGGGCTGTGAGGGGGCTCACTGGATGAGGAGAAGGGTATGGCCAAGACCATGAACATGCTTCCTCTGGGGATCCAGAGAGACATACAGATGCAAAATGAAAGGAAAAATGAGGCAAGGACTGAGGCAGAACTGGGTGTTTCAGGGACACCATGTCCAAGGGGAGGTGGGGATGGCTCCCAATCACATTCCACAGACATTGGAGAATGCAGCACTTCCCAAACCTCTTTTTCTCTTCCACTCCCCAACATAAGACAAAGCTCTGTGTCATTTTCCCCAATGAAAGCTGCAGCTTATTTGGGGACAGCCCAGTTTTTCAGATTTGCAATTGCATTCATGGACATTTAGCTGTTTTGTACACAGGTAACAAGTTTGGGTCATCTGGAGACAAGCCAGGTCAGCTTCTTTCCCTCAGTAAAACTCCCCTTGCAGTGACCTCATGCTTGGCCTGAAAGCAGCCCAGGCAGAGGGGCTCCAAAGGCACTAACTCAGTTATCTCTGCCCTACAAGATACACAGAACTCCCAAAAAGTTGTGGGTTTTTTGTTCAAGAGAACAAAGATGGCACAATTCCTTTCCTCTCAGGAAGTAACCTGACCCTGTTCCTTCAGCCCCTGCTCTGCAGCCTTTTAAAAACAACAAACCACCCAAACAAAGCCTCTTCCAGCTTCTCCTTCACTCTTAGACCTGTGGGCAGCAGGACCCTACTGCCAGCAAGGGTTGGCTGAGCTCTGCCCCAGCAGCCAGCACTGCTCTCAGGATGGATGGATGGATGGATGGATGGAGCCCAGGTGAGGAGCCAGCAGTGCCCTGCACTGCCCCTTGCCAGCACCCAGCTCTGTGTGGGTTTGCCACAGCAATTGCTCTGCATTCCAGCAGAAAATGACTCCTGGGCAGTGCAATCCATGCCCCTTGTGCCAGGCAATCACTGCTCACTGCCAGAGCCAGCCAAGTGCCCTGCCAGCCCCTGCTTGCCCTGCTCAGCTGTAATTCACCTTGGCACACACTTCCAGAGACAGGGTAAAAGGCAGATCACTTGGGTAAAATTGCCCCTCTCTCCTTCCACCCCTTTTTCCCTCATTGTGTCCTTGACCTGACCACGGTGAGCAGCTGATCTTGAGCAGCACATGCCCCACAAAGGCAGGTGGACATTTATCGTGCCACTCAAGATAAGTTAAGGCCTTTAATCTTTCAGAACAATTTGCCTTGCCAGCTGTTCACTATCAGAGTTTGCTCCAGCTGACTAAGGCTCTCTGGCATCTAAATGTCTAAAAAATGTCATGCACTTAAGACCTGTTCTTTTGCTCTCAATAACCCCAGCCAGCACTGGAATATACAAATATTTACAGTCCCTCCAAAGTTGCAGAGAAGGTGAAAAAGCACAGAGCACAAGAAGCCCACAGTCTGAGGGCCAAAAACACCCAAACCCCACTTTTAGGCAGTACCATATCAATACACAGATGCAGAGGATAGGTCTGGGCACTTAAATATTTCCTCTTTTTTGAGCAGCAGCCTTTCCTGCCCAGCCAGCACCATGAAGCTGACCAGCAAAGAGCACAAAACGAGTCCCCAGTGCTGAGGTTGTCCACACAAGAATAACTGCAAATACAGAATAGCCAGAAAATGGATTTGACAGACTGAAAATGTCAGTTCAGAACTCAGTGGGGAAAAAAAGAAGTGTAAATCACTCATTTTAAAGGACATGACTAGTCTCACTAAGAAGTACATTTAAAGTTAAATTATCTTGACTAGAGCAGAGAAAGGTCAGTTAATCCCTTTATTTGGAGCACATAGCTATTCCCTAGGATGTATATTTTTTTCTTGTTCCATGCACCTTTTTGTATCATAGGGGTCCCAGTCTTCAACAGAATTAAGAGTTATTGAGTTGTTTGGTCTCATCTTGCTGGAGTAAATGCTGTTTTCAGCCCCACTCCCCTACAGTATTAATTTTTCCATTGGCTTTATGGAAGCCATCAATTTACTGCCCAGCTTTTCTCATGATTTAAAAACATCATCTCAGTAACATTGTTATCTACCAGCCATATTTCACAGATACTGTGAAACTGGTTTATATGGATATCTTACTTAGCATCTGGCTGACAGGACAATTGCAGGGAAATATTAGCGGAGATATAAGGCCATTTTGTGATAAATAATGAGCTTTAAAGCTTAGCAGGTTGTTTTCTTCAGAAGAAATCATAGCAGTTCTCCTCTGCACGAAATAGCCACTTGCCATACAAAGGCTGAGATGGAAAGTGCCCCTTAATGCATTAAATAAATCCTAGAGACTGACCAAGCAACAGCTTAGTTCTGACCTGAAGTTTTTCATGGCTTCTTGAATTATCTAATTTGCCAGAAGTGAGTGACTGCTTCTGGGAGTATATGTTAGCTAATAATGCATTCCAGAGTTATTAAGGTTTATCATGTAAATCTTTATTTGAATGCTTTTAAAATGCATATTACTTTCTTGATGAATTATGATGGCTCCTTAGGAGCCATTAATACAAATTAGGGTGCATACCAGATGCAGTAGAAGGCCTTATGAAAAGTACTTATTCCACATGTGGAGTAATCAGCTTTTAAATTATATTAAATACTGCAGCTGTAATGTTTTTCCCCCAGTCTCAGGGATAGCTTTTTAAAAAATGTTTTTTACTAATTTTCATTTCCTCAGATATAAAAGCCCAGTTTTCAGTTGTGCAGCCAGGAGGTGAGAGGTTAGAGACTGACAAATTGCAGAGGGGGGAGGCCGAGCTCCTTTCATTTGTACCAGTTAGAACTCCCCAGATACTGCTCATAAATAATTTCCATAATCTAAAGACTGTGTTGCTTTTGATCAGAAACTTCCTATGTACATGCAGAGCAGAGTTTCTTGCTTATTATTCTTACCTCCAGGTCCTTGCATTTGGTGCCTTTTTACAACATCCAGCAGCTACCTCTGCCCAGCACAGCGAGTTCACTGTGATAAATTTATTTTCCACAGTCATAGTGGGCTAAGGTTTATTCACCACACCATAGCACTGTTGCAAACATCACCTCCACATGGAAAACCCTACCCTGATGCCTGTTAAACAAATAGGATGAAAGGAAGAAGAGTTGCATTGACTTCAGCTGGAGTCAGGTCAAATCACAGCATCTCACCTTGGCCTCCTCCGAGCTCCTCCAAGGCAAAAGGAGGTTTTGAGCCAGGCATGCTCTGCAGGGCAAAACCAGGGGCTGTGGAAACCAGGCAGCTTCTGGGGGAATGGTGCAAACATTAGCTCAGCTATAATTACAGATGGCTTGTCTAAAGGAGATCTTTGCCTTGAAATAAGAAAGAAAAAATCTGAGTGAAAGCCCCAGTATCTGCCCCAGGATGGATAAAGCAGCCCTGGAATCACTGTGAGTGGCACATGACCTTCACAGACCACTTGTCACAGGTGAAGGGAGGATGGTTTCATTTGTGTATTGTGACAGATAGAAAACCTGGATAAAAATTGCCTTCATACAGGAAAAAGACCTGAGGATGGCTCCTATTTTGCTTTTCTGGGGGAAAGACCCCCAGACCTTTCCATGAAGTGTCCTCACATCTCCATTCCTGCATCCCTGTGCTCCCATGCCAAGGGGGGAGGCAAGCAGCTCTCCTGCCTGGCTACAGAGCAGTGTCACTCTGCAAACCTCCCCAAGGGCTTGCAAAATATTGCTGGGATCAAACTAGCCATGAGAAACGGGCAAGAGGGTAACACTGAGAGCATCTGTAGGCACTTGGGGAGCCTTAAGGTGCTGCAGCACTCATCCACCCTACATGGCCAGATAAATTAACAAACCAGGGGCTACAAAACCAGGGAGAAATCTCTTTCTGTCTGGCAAACACTGCTTTCTGATCATCAGTTGCAATTTTTGCAAGCTTCTGTAGTGTCACGACTTGGTACCAATTATGCATCTGAAGACAACCTGCTGGAAAAGAGCTGTTAGCGTTCCCTGACATATTTCTGCTCATTAGGTTGCAACAGGTAGCAGGTAGAGGACTGTGGAAAGAGGGTTTGTTTATGTGTTAAATCTGCAGGTATCCATCTACAAAGTGCTTTATTCATCAGTGATACATCATGCTGCTGTTGAGCACATCCTGTACACACAGATATATCTTCTTGACAGACTAAGACAGGCAGGATTTGGAGAAAAATTCTGCTTTTTAAAAAAAACCTCAAGCAAACTGCCCATAGCCGATTCAGTTTCCCTTGTTTATGTTTTTGAGTCCCATCTCCATCATTATCACCTTCCTACTGAAACCTTGTGGTTTCAGACTTTGGCAAGTTCTGTTGAAAGCAAGATAATTGAAACGCATTAAAACCTTTTTCAGTGGCTCCTTATTTCATCACGGATCAAGTGAGACTGTCTGAAGGAGTATTTTCCTTCCCTGCAGCTCTCACCTCTATTATTTTCTTTCCTATAATGAACCTGCTTGGTCTAAGTTCAAACTTTTACCTTTTCACTCCCTTTGCACAAAACAAGTTTGGTTTTACTATGGCAACCATGCGTCAAAGGCAGGATCTTTTCTCTGTCTCCAGAGACAGAAGTCTCCAGACTTCTTCTTCTTCTTCTTCTTCTTCTTCTTCTTCTTCTTCTTCTCTCTCCTTTAAGCAAAGATTGACATGTATTGGCAGCAAGGCTTGTAAGATCCAGTTTCCAGAGATGTTGGTGTGAACAGTTTCTGTGTTTATGAGGAGCACTGGACAGAGGAGGCGGATGCAGTGTCAGATTAGCTCTGCTCCTCTCCCAGGTGCAGGGGGGGATGGCTCTGGATGTGCTCCAGGCACGGGGGCACTCAACAAATGCTGTCACAATAATGCTGCACTTTTATCCTGTGGAAAGCAGTGCAAGGCACCCTTATTGCTTCTTGCACAGTGAGGAGCAGCACTGGGAAGGATTATAGTGCACTTGGGAAGTACAGAGGAGGTGGTAATTTCTATGATAGTGCCCAATAATAACGTATGTGTGTTTGTTCCCATAAATGCTGAGAGAGCCTCAGAGTTTACCACTTTCTGCACAACTGCAGTCACTACACAGTCACACACCGAGGCCTTCAGCTGCCAGCACATGTTGACATTTCTGGTTTTTCCTGTTAAACTGAGCAATCATTTGATCAGCTTTCCATTAACCCGGGTTTGGAGGTGGTTTTGGCCGGGGATGCTCCTGCTGTACTCGGCGCTGGCGCGGGGTGTGCGAGGCAGGCACTCGTAGGCAAACACGCTGCAGGGCTACAGAATTAACACCTCACTGGTGGGGAGAGTGGGAAAGTTCAAAGTACTCACTTGGTGCCCGCAGCCAGATTTGGAGCTCGGGTTAGGCAGGGTTTTGTGTCGTTTCCTACCCCAGCTCCAGGCGATCTCCTCCCAGCATCGCCAGCTGCGCTCAGCCACTGCCCCTACAGCTTTGGAGTGGTCGCTGATAATCCCTCCTGTAGCCTCTCAAAGGGAGGAGACCGGTGAGCAGCACAGCTCCAAACCTCCTGGGAAGTGCAAGCAAGACAGGCACTTTCCCAGCACTCTCCCACTTTGCTTTCCAGATCTCTCCAAGCAGATCAGCAACAGACTGAAAACACTCGAGTCCCACTTCCACACAGCTCCAAGAGGGTAGGAGCACTGGAGAGAGCAGCAGAGGGAGAATTACCCTGCAACACCTCTAAGATGATTACCATTTAATATATGCTGTTCTGCTAGAGACACTCACAGCTCTGTGCAATGGGCTGTGCTCTCCCAGGAACATTCCCTTTAAAGTGGATTTTGTGACTATGGGAGGGCAGACAGGTACCTCCCAGCTGTATCACACTGGGACTGCTCTCAACCACAGCACAGAGCAAAGAGGGATACAAATTCAAGCATAAGCAGCAGGTAGAAGGTAAATTTCACACAGAGAAAAGATACGTTTAAAGAGCAACATGTTAGGGAAGCATTTCGTTTCCTTTCTCTGCAGTGCTGCTGTGGTTTTCATTTAAAATTATTGAGATGTGGAGTTAAATTTACAAGCAGCAAGGACACAGGAAAAGTTGATAATAGCCATGGGCTGAGTCTGTAGGGATTGATCCTGCCAGTGATTGAGCTGCTTTCCATCAAAAGGCTGACAGCAACAGGGTGTTCGATTTACCCTTCCAATATCAGGATTTTTACCCAAATTTCCTCTTTGTCCTCTCCAGGACTGTCAGAATATCTTTCCATGACACTCTTTTTCCTTGACTGCTGTAGCAATCCACAGCAACATTAGCATGTAGCAACACACTAATCAAGCAGATGTAAAAATTTCTTGAGCAATCAGTGACCACAGCGTCCCAGAGGGATTTCTGATAAGACTATGGAGCCAAAGAGGTTTTTTACACAGTTTTAGAGCTCCTAGAAATGATCTTAAGGCATTAAAAAAACCTGCAGACCTGCTAGTCCCAGCAGTGCCCGGCAGCCTGCATTGATTTTCCTGAGTGGGTGAGCTTTGTTTCCAGACGTGCACACACAAACTCAGGCTGCTGTGATAGTCCCTGAGGAGATGGTCTTTCAGGAGGGCAAAACACTACCACTTTATATCTCACACAGCTCTCCTCCACCTCAGACCTCTCCAGTCTGCATTCCCACCTCCAGAAAGTCTGGCTTTATCAAACCATCTGAGGTATTTCAACTTCTCTGACCTGATACCAGTCAATTAACTAATCAAGAGGTTTACAGTTCACAGAATCACTCAGAGTATTCTGAGTTGGAAGGGACCCCCAAGGATCACCCAACTTTTAGATGACTGATTCCCCCTCAAGGTAAAAATCAGAAGCTCAGCAACTATTAGTTGTTTTAAACAAAACACCAAAAGCCTGTTAAATTTCCCTGGGGTGTCAAAGGACCTTCTTTAAAGCTGTCACTTCTCAGAGTCCCATTGAGCATCTCCAAAGCAGCAGGTCCTCCAGCAGCAGCTCAGCAGGGACACCCCAGCTGACCCACAGCCACACGGGCTGGGCTGGGCTGGGAGGGGATCCCAGCCCCCAGCAGGGACAGATCTCACATGGAGATCTGAGCTCAAACCAGAGTCACCTCCTGGTGCCAAGGGGTGCAGTGAACTGCAGCACTGAAGGGAGGAAGGCAGGCTGAAGTCACTGACTTTAGTCCAAGAACACCTCCTGCCTCTGGAGGTTTGCTGCAGTCCCCTCTTTTGCTGCAGGGAAACCGTGGAAAACAGATCACTGAGGGACAAGGAATGAGTAAAGCCCATGAAAAATTGGGACCAGGTATCTCTCTGAGAAAACCAATGCAGAGATTAGCACTGGGTAGCTCCAGCCTCAGCAATCTCAGATGATCTATGACTGAAGTCTGGTGTGCGAGGCAGCCAGCCAGGAAGGGGAAATCATTTCAGCTCAGGGTTATTTCTATTTTTAACATTTCTGTGCTTATTTCTGCCTTTCAAACAAATGCAGTGCAGACAGCTACCTGTGCACTGAATTGCAGAGGTAACTGGGGTGGTTTCAGATGCAGCTGAAGCTGCAGAAGGAGACATTTCTTAAGTGGGAAAAGCCAGTGATAACCAAGGAAATTAAATCCCTTTACCCACCTGGTAAATTCCCCTCCAGGCAGTTATGGGACAAATTAGCAATAGGTTACAAACCCCAGAGGCATATTAGGAAGCCTACATTCCATCTGATGATTTTTAGGTCAACTCTTAATAAGAAAATGTGTTATTGGCCAAATGTAAATATTTCTCCCTCCCATTTTTTAACAATCTTACTCCTGACCAAGGAATAGTTGGCAAACCAAGCAGCTACTCTCCTATCCAGGGGAGAGGGTTCACCCAGGCACATTACTGCAGACAGCTACATTGTAGAGAGTAGTTAGCAGTAATGAATAATTAATGAATAAATAATGTATTTGTGTCTCAATACCCCAAGGTCTTTGGGCACCTTCACAGAAAATAATTAAAACAATAGATTACAAATAAGATGACAAGTCCCCAGGCAAGTGGATGTACATAAACCCACAGTAATGTGAAAACAGAGAGGATGTGAAGGCAGGAGCTGAAAAGTTTGTGTGATTTGTTTTACAGAGTGTACAGCTCCTGATATTGCACTGTGCCCTACCCTGGGATGGGGAGAAGCCAAAACCAAAGGCAAATACCAGTCCTAGCAAGAAATATTCACAAGTCCTACTGTCCAAAACCTCTAAGCATTAAAGAAGAATAACTAGGAAGGAGAGCAGAGGTTTACAGGATTCAGATGCCTGAATCCATGAGTGCAGCTGGTGTGAGATGCAGGTAGCTCCTGGCCATGTCTCCTGTGAGGGCCTTCCTCAGTCAATCCCCCAGGAATTCAAGTGGTTTGGGGGGGGCAAAGAGCAATTTCCAGCTTTGTGCCTCTCACACAGACCTGTCAATATCCTGTACCTGCTGATAGCTGGGCCAGACACCATCATTAGCAGAAAGCAGCCCAGCAGCAGGTTATATATGCAGTGACACCTTTCATCTCTGGGGTAGTCAGAGCCGCCCCCAGGCACAGCCTGAACTGGGAATTAAAGCGAGCAGCCACTGCTCCCCGCTGCACACAAACACACAGACTCTTTTCAAACCCTTTCACACCCACTTGAATAGCGAAACACAACAGTCTAAAAGCACCTTTTTCCAAACGACCCAAAGAAAGGTTTCCAGCTACCCTTTGAGAAGCCACAGGCATAATATTTAAATAATTCACTGATCTGAATGGTTATGAGCAAACCATGGAATGAGTCTGGTGTTGCTAAGTCTTGGGGAGCAGAAGGGGAAAGGGGCTGTTTGCAATCTGCAGCACCTCTGTTCTGTCTGTGCAGATGCTCAAAGTCTCTTCCCAGATTTTCATTTCTCTCTTGCTGGTGCAGTATAAAAGTCCCTGAAATCTCAAACCTGATATTAAATACTTTCAGTTGCTTGTGAGCATTGTGAAGCCAATATTTCTGCACTGCAGAGAAAGAGCATATTTGTCATGTATGCCCATATATCCAACCTACAGCACTGCCACTTTCCACATTACACTTCCAATTGCACAGCAGCTTGGCAATCTCCCACTGACTTAAACCCAGTGATCCACCTGAAAACTAACCCTAAAGAGAGCTCAGCCTGCCCCCCCTGTGATGGTTTTGGGTGGAGAAAGTGGCAAAGCCTGCAGAGCTTAGGAGATGAGACAGCTTCCTTCAGCAGTGCCCACAGTTAGTTCAGCTTCAGTTAGTCAGGAAATTTCACCTTGGTTTTCATTGTTTACCTCATTCCATTCGCTATTACATTCCTAATTCTCTCAGTGAAGCTCATCATTAGGTTTCTCCACCGTTTCTGAACTCCTCCCCAGGGCTCAATGCAGCGGTGGGGTAAGTGTGAACAGCCTCCCGAATTAACACAGCTCTTGCCAACACCAGTGCTCCCCCACCTCCTGAGGCAATGACTCTTTTACAGAGGAGACAGAGCTGTAAAGCTTTGGGTGAACACCTGAGAGCCTTTGCAGAAAAATCAGGACCCGGATTTATGTGATCCCAAAAACCCCACAAAATTCATTCAGAGACACTGTGGTGCTGGTGGGAATTGTATGTCCCAGCCTCCCACCAGCCTCTGCCTGGATTTGGGGTTAGACCTCCCCTGTTCTGAGCTGGAGAAACCTCCACAGGCATCCCTCCTTCCTCCTGGGGTCACCAGGCACAACTGTGGGACAGGTTACAGATGGACCCTTTAGCAAAGGAAAGCAGCTTCTGGAGGGCACACAGCTTCCCTTCCCCCAGTACAGCTGGGTAACAGCAGCAGTTACACCTCTAGGCACTGCTGGCTTCCAAAATGAACTTACAAGAGACTTGCTGAACCTTTAGAGACGACCTATGGAACCATCCCAGCACCAGTTAATGCCATGGTGTGGTGGTGAACACTTTGCCCTCAGGTGAAGCTTCTGGCCAGCCCCAGCTCACCCACCTGGCTGGAGGGTGCTGGCTCCTGGCCACTCCTCCTGGCCACCAATGTGAGGATTTAGGAACAGAGCACAGTTCCAGAAAGGTGGCCATGTCCTCACACTTGCTTGGGGTGCAAAAAAACACATCCAGTTGGGTTTAGAGGCTCTCCTTCTTCATTCTTGAATGCCATAACTATTTTAAAATAACTGTTTTATGTCCACTGCCTGGAGAACTGGGATCAGTATGTGTTATAGCTGTAAAAGGCATAAATAATTACTGCTTCAGAGTTGTTTAATCAGGCTCCCTCCAATGAGGTTTTTGGTGAGTTTTTTTGTTGTTTAATTGTTGATGTGCTGTGCTTTGGTTGGGTTTTTTCAGTAGATTAAAAGGTTATTTCTGTTGGAAACAGACATCTTGGTAATACTGAAAATGAAATGTCCTAAATCAGAGCCTAGGAATGCATTATTTCACGCACTAGCTACTGAATGATGAATTAATAACAGTATCTCAAATACATCTTCCATCAATATGCTTATTCAGATTCCATCAGCATTTAATTAACATAAATTATATGACATTAGGAGGATTCAGGCAGTCATCAAAAAGAATGCTTCTCTTCTAAGCTACTGAAATTCTTGTGGTTTCTGCAAGGCAGCAGTTTTTATTTTTATTTTCCTCTAGAAATTCATCACAAATGAGATGTTTTCACAGCAAATTTAGAGCTGACAGTTTCCTGATTTTCTGAGGATGGGATATTAGATCTCTGGCTTTGTTTCAGGTGTTCTAAGTTTTATGCCAAAGAATAGCACTTATACAAAGGAAGTTATGGCAGCATCTAACTGCAGAGGGACCTTCAGCAGTCCCCATAACTCTACAGTGAGGTGGAGCATCAAGAAACCACACAAGCCACTTTTCATTTAAGCATCTAAAGTCAAGAGAAAATAGTTATGAGTGTCCTAAAAAGACTGAGTTGTTTTTTTAAAATCTCGTAACAATGCAAAAGATCTTGCTGTTCCACCTGCAGAAGTGTGCAAGGAAAAGCACATTGAGTCCAGGAATGGGAGAGTTCAGGTGCTAGAAGTGTCAGCCAAGTGACCAGAATGATGAGGAGGGAAAGAACAGCTGTAGTCCCCCATTGGGCTGAACAGCATCCAACTGCTCATTTGCAGAAAGAAGGGAACCAAGCACAAAAGGCAAGAGTGAAAATGCAAGGACGTGCAGGCACCTGATGACAGGAATGGGGATATCAATTTTTCTGTGTGCATTTCTGAGGCTAAGAGAGGGGAGTGCTTTAACTTACCACAAAGAACTAAAAGCTGGCAGAGTTAAACTAATAAAAAGCTATTTGTTTTAAGTATCGCTCTAAAAGCACATTTTGCTGTTGTTTTTGTGGCTTGTGCTTCTGTTTAATTGTATTCTTTGTCCTTAAATTTTACTCGGTGAAAAAGTTTAGTCTTAAGAGATGTGACAAACCAAAATATTTTATCCTGACAGATGTGGTTATTTTTCAAACTAGGACAGGGGACTGCCAAGAAGTGTCCAGCTCCCCAGGCTATTACTCCAGGGAGGCAGGGAGTGCAGTGCACCAGCATGGATGCTGCTGTGCAGGCTAGGATGGGCAGAGCTGCATGGAAGCAGCTTTATCCAAAGCTGTGCAAAAGTTTCCTATTCATAGTAAAGAGCAGATCCCAGCCCCACAAAATCTTTGGGGAGTTTGTAACAGGGGCTGACTCTCCTCTACATCACATGAAGGAGAGTGAGTGGCAGTGTAAATAAATGCAGTTAATATATCCTGCAAATGGTGTGGAAAAGATGAGCCCTGCATTCCATTACACTGTTCTAGTCCATATAATCCACTCCAAATGACTCAGTATAAAGCCCATACCCAACAGCCCTCCCTGCTATTGTTACGAGTTGCTGTATAGTGAGCACCCTCCATCCTGCAGCTGCTCCCTCTCCAAAGCTTCCACAGGGGACCAAAGAGGCAAAGGGAAAACAACAACAGCACAAAGTGTCCAGGATTAGGCAGCAAGGCAGTAACTGAAGCAGGAATAAAGCCCATCCTGTGTCCTTCCTGCCCTTGCTGCCTGCAGTGGGCTCCTCGCCGGGCCCTCTGGTTGCACAGCTCCACTTGATGCCAGATGCTGTGCTAAGACTCCAGAATTAACAACCACAGTTTCCACAGGCAGCATGCAGGTCTGTGCAGGCTGGCAAATACACCAGCAAGCAAGGAACAGTGTCTTGAACAGGACAGCTCTGCCCTGAGCTGGCAGATGATGTGTCCCCATGGAAGATCAGAGGTGCAGCCCTGTCATGGGAGCCTGTTTGCAAAGTGTGGAGCTCTCATACCCACAGTCAGAGTAGCTCTGGGCACTTGGGAAGCCTCAAAACTCTGCCCAGAGAATAAGTCTCATTTGGGTTTTCCCCATTGAAGCAAATCACTTGACATGTTTGAGCCTCAGAGCTTGGAAAGGGGAACTGCAGGACCATCATTTTTATGTTGCCATTCACTTCCATCCCATCCTTTTTCATATCCAGAATTGAAGGGCTCAAGAGGAGTTCTTCAAAAATAGTAATAGTGGCCCTTAATCATCCCTCCACCTTAAGAATACTATTAAAAACAGGGAAAATGAAACAATCATCCTTCCTTCTTCCACAGGGCAACACGTACCAGCTGATTGTTTGCATGACCTGCACATCTTTGGGTATCCCCTTCACAGCACAAAATACTCCCAGGAGCAGCTCCCAGGGGCAGAGGCAGCAGCACAGGCAGGGGACTGGGCACCACCAAGGCTCTGGCATTTTCTAATAATGACTGAGATTTTCAAAGGGGAAACAAACTGTCTGGATCTGATTCTAGCTCAGTCTGAATTGGACTCCCAACCTCTGGGGTCATTTTTTTTTAAACATCCAGATCAGAATTAGTAACAAAAGCATTTGCCTTTTTCCATGCCCCCTTTACTTCTGCATTTTCCATTACACAAGCATGAAGCAATACTACACTATGAGAAGCAGCCAGAGTTAAGCTGAAACACTGCTCCTGCTATAATCCCTCTCTTTCAGTTGCTCATTTTCCTTCTTCATGACATTCTCAAGAGGATTATTAATAATAACTGGGAACAGAGGTCTTTTCTATCTCTAACTTTGTAATGAGTAAGTTTTCCCTGGAACATATTACTGAAATTTTTTTTTGCCAGACATCCCCCTGCCATGCCCCACTCCTCAGGAGCAGTGGTATTTCCAGAAATTAAGTTAGCTCCACTAACTGTGTTATACCTTCCATTCTTGACAAACCACCCTTCACTGCCTTAATGTTCCCATTATGTTTGATACATTGCATCACTGTTCATTTATTATGGCATTTTAACTTAGGTTCAGATTATATATTACTGGTGGAGCTCTCTAGGATAAAGGGCAATGAACATTTTAATTGCCTGATAAATTATTAAGGACACTCCTTTAATTGGGTAATGTGGTGTTTACATCTTTGAAGCAAACACTTATGGAATTTGTATGGGTGCAGATTTGTCTAAACACACAGCCAGCAGCCTCTATCTCCCCTTGAGAATAATAGTTTTATCAGGTTATTAAAATAAACACCACACAGGATAGATTGTACCAGATGCCAGGGGAGATCAGCAGCTGGAACAAAGAGATGAGCCTCCATCAAAGTCAAAGGAGGTACATTGACTTACATCAGCCAAGGGACTGGTCCTCCACATCCAATGGATCTCACTCAAAGCGAGGCAAAATAGCAAAAGACCTACATTTTCCACTGCTTTAGCTAACCTGGTTCATTTGAGCTGAAATGGGTCACAGTGTACCCACACAAGGAGTTCAGCAGCAAACCTAACTTCAGAGGGAGCCCAGGGAAAATGCAGCTGGGGAGAGAAAGTGCATATTGTGCTAAGCAGAGCCTGCTATGGCAGAAACCTGGGCTCCTGGCTGCTCCTGCACGCTGGTCAAAAATAAAATATCCCCCGGAAGGACACAGACTAAGCAGCCCCTTCCAGCCCACAGAGAAAAGGTGGGGCAGTACAGCTGGGAGGAAGCACAGTCCTGCCTGAAACCTCTCTGTTCCCAGCTTTCTCTTCTGTCTGTTCATCTCTGTGTTTTGAAAGTGGGATTCCTTCAAGTTTTGCAACAGCCCTTCTTTCCTGAGCTGTGCAAATGTAAAAATATTTGTTGTGTTCTTCCCAGACAGATGCTATGCTTCTTGCTTATTAAAATAGAGAGGGGGGAGCAGATTGTCTAGGATGAAGCTTTATGCTGCTTAGAAGTATTGAAGAAATAGGCTTTTTAGGATAAGTTAACATTTCAAAGGTGTTTCATATCTATTTGTTATCAGCTTTTGGTAACACAGAGTGCCTGAGCTCAGTCCCTGCATACAAACTACCACTGTAATGAATTGTACTTTATCTCACTCTGACTTGACCCCTGCAAGTCAAGCTCTGCACAGGTTCAAGGTAAAGAGGTTCTAAGCCTGCAGGGGACAAAGCCACTTTTATTTCTGTAATTTTGCAGTGGCTCCACTTACAGCTGGTTTGGAGCAGTCTCCCTGTGGTTCAGGGCACTCCATGCTGGGACCACTGGGGCTAAGTGGCAAGCAGTGGGCAGAGCCTGTGGGAGGGTGAATACAGAGGAAACAAAACCATAATATTGCCTATTTGAGCAATTTGGGTACAGGATTCCACTGCTTTCATTAAAGGGGCTTGGCACTGGCAGACTGTCCCAGCCAAGGGCAGGTGTGCTTGCACCCATGTGAGATGAGCTGGAAGGTGGACAGCACCATCACCCAGCAGATGTAGCTGGGAGCCTCTCCTGTAGCTCTCTGGTTCCTTTTTGGGACCTCCTTCTCTCCCCAAAAGTGTTTTCACCAGAATTGCAGATCACAGGGCCACTTGGCTTTCACTTTATCTAAGGCTTCACTCTCATTCCCCTATGGCCAGAGGACAACAAAGCAATTTCATAAGAAAATACAAGAACAGACAGATACATTTAGATGCACACCCTATGTATCCAGACACACTACTTTTCCTAAGGAAAGATGACACTTTAGTGCTTCTTTACATGTCAAGAGGTCACTGTGGTTTGTTGGGGTAGGAATCCACCCTTATTTCATGCCACAAGACCCTGTCCCACAGCTGAATTTGCCCCCCACTTCCCACAGCATTTGGGTGAAAACACAGTTCAGCCTTACAGATAAAAGAGCCCTCTGCCCTTCCAAGGGCTGCTGAGGGAAATGCAGTCATGATCCTACTGCTTTGTTGGTGGTGAATCTCAAAAACAAAGCCAAATTAGGTGAAATCCCAGTTGTTGCCTCCTTACAAAAGCTGAGGTTGAACCAGTGCAGGCAGAAAAACATCTGATTGAATGCTCAGATCTTAAGAAAATCAATCCCTGTGAACATGCACCCAAATGAAAACAAGTGTAGATGGAGAAATTCCTCAGGTTAATGTTTCCAAACAGATCAATGCACAAATGCCTGTGGATTGATTTCCTGGACTTTCAACTCCACATTAGTTCTTCAGGACAATCCAAATCAGCCATGGATCTATGAAAACAGGGACTGGGGCTATTACAGTTTCTTGTCCCTCCTTCTCCAATTCTTCTTTCTACTCCTCACCAGATTCTGGCTGCTTGGGCACCTGCTCCAGAAAAACCCAGGACAGCCCTCTCTGTTTCCTCTCCATCCTGTCCTCCACCAGAGAACAGCTGTCCCAGTAATTCCAGAGGGTTTTACCCCAGTTAATTGCTTTCCTGCTGCAGCTTGCAGGGCTTGCAGCAGAGAGAAAGGCTGGTGTTTTCAGAAGCTGGGCAGGAGCAAGGGCCGAAACTGCTGCCAGAGGGGAGGCAGTGAAGTCCAGATGTGCAGAAAATCCTCCTCTTCTCCACTCAGCTGTGGAGCAGGCAAAGCCTGAATCTGACCTTTTCCCCAGCAGCTCTTCACAAATTTAAGAGGTGCCCTTTCCAACTGCAGCCTGCAAAACCTCTGCATTTTCTCCTACTTTTGAATGACCATGTGCAGCTACCAAAGCTTTTGACCTGCTTGTATTTTATGCTCTCTAAGTTCTCATTTTCCCATTAGCTTTATCACCATCCTCTCCAAGTCAGTACTTTACCATACAAAACGTGGCAAGAGCAAAGTGCCTGCCCTGTTCCTCTGTAAAGAACCTCCACAGCAAAGTGCAGGAACTGCCCACATGGCACTGAACCCATTCACTGCCTTCAAAGCCCCAGTTTGAAGCTGGGCTCAGATGCAGAGGACCAGAGCCACAATGATGCAAAGGTCTTGGTGGGAACACGAGGCTCCCTGGGACTCAGGGTCACTCTGAGGTGGATAAGGTGGAGAGAACAGTGGAGGGGAGGGCTTGGCTTCCTGAATAAACATCTGAAATGGAAATCCACCTTCAAATGAAAGGATTCCACTGTTTTGCAGATCCCACCAAAGCTCTGTTGACAGCTTCACCCAGCTGCAGCCTCAGTGATTTGGCACCCAATTGTAAACCCATATAGAGACAAAAAAACCCTGTTCTAAGTCATAAATGCTCTTGAATGCTATAGCATGACGATAATCAGGTTAAAAATAATGCATAGTTTAACTTGTAGTTTAACACTCAAACTATTACAAACAGGCCTTAGGAAATATCTTCCTGTTTTCTTCCCTCTACCTCAAGGCATTTCTTATCTGCCTTTGCTAGGGTGACCATCTATCACATCTCACTGCATATCAGAAAAAGAACAGGCATGTTTCATCTGATCATTCTGCTTCACCTCTGTCGGTGTTTTAGGAGCCCTGCCCACTTTGGTTATGCAAATCTGAGCAAGTTGTCTCATCCAGGGACTGAGTGCTGCCAGGCAGAGGCCAATCCACAGTATTCCACACACTGATTCCAAAGGGAGCACCATTTCTCAGGTGTCAGAGGCAAAGCAAAATCCAAACTTGTAGAAAATTTTAGAAGAGACAACACATTTACAGCAGGACAGATGGGAAGTGCCCCACATTGTGCAGAATGAGTATGGGAACAGAGGGGAAAGCAAACCAAAGGCTCTCCTTCCAGGACCAAAGCTGCCAACAAATCTGACCATTTCTTCTTGAAGGTCAGAGCAGTTTAAATGGCTTTTGGCCCCAGCTGACCTTCACAGCCCCAGAGCTGTGGGTGACAGCACCCCACTCCCTCCTGAGCACAAAACTCTGGCATGGGGGCTGCTTCCAAGCTCCTGCTCTGTTTGCTCCTGAACTGGCAGCTCCAACATCCCTTGTAGGAATGGACAGATAATGGAGTTTCCAGTCTGATGAACAACATAGGTCAGAGAGAAAAAAATTAGTTGCAGTTGATCCAAAAAGGATATTTTCCATATAATCAATGAAATCTGCATTTCATTTCAAGTCTGCTTTAAATATTTTAAAATACAGTTTTTTTAAAAACTAAGAGGCATTTTAAAACTAGAAAATTATTTCAAAGCAGAGTCCAAGAGTTTAATTTAAATTATTGAAACAGTATTTTGTGAACTTTAAAACAGAGAGAAACTGTTTTGGAAGTTCTGAACCAAAAAATTCTGCAACCAAAAGCATCACTCTGACTTAGGACATTGTTTTTAAAACTCTGAGCAGAGCTGAAGCAAAAAATTCCACTGAAAAAGTTCCACTTGGAAAGAGCTAATGACAAATTCTGCAGCTTGTTGCCCATTCTTTCCCTCTCTGCACTTCTTTACAATGAAAACACATCTAGAAGGGTCAGCAGCAGAAGTGTGTCATCTACACTGTCTGCAGGGATTAGAAAACTGGTATGAATTATCCTTTTCATTAATTACTTGATCCTACCTAATCCCCAGTAGATGATGCTGACCTCGATAGACCAAATGTAGGTTTCTTAGCCTACACAACCCCTTTACAGCGTTTCCCAGCTCCCATTGCAGAGATACTTCCCAGCTGTTACATCCTGGCTTGCTCTCTCTGGGGCTCAGAAGTTCCATGGCACATCCACTGCGAGCCCTGCCAGCTGCTCTGGGCAAACCCCAGCCCTCCTGCACCACTCAGTGAACTGCCACACTGCCCCAAAGCGTTGTAAATCCTCCAGAAGGGACAAGGAAATGCTTGAGATGTGTGTCACTGGAAATTCAGGGAGATTTACATCCTCCTGAGTGTAACATGTCAGAGAGCCCTGGGCTGTGGGGCACCTCAGGCCAGACTAACACCAAAAGAAGGGCATAAAGCTGCAGTGTAGAGTGGATGATCCCAGGCCAGTTCTAAGGGATGTCAGTGCTGTGACGTATGCAAATTGATTTTTCAGACTAAGCTTAGTGGCTACTTATCTCCAATAGCTAAATTACATTCAATTAGATTTGCTAAATAATTCATGGCAATACATTTGATGTGGCAGGAAGTTCCAGCAGTGCATCACCAGCGTTTCACATTATTGTGCTGACAGTAACTTGGATTGTTTCTTACCCAAAAACATCCTTAATTGTTTCCACCATTCACACCCAGATCCTTCTGAGGCTTGAAGCCTCACTGTCTCCTCTTACCTAAGGCTGCATTTGAAGGGATAAAAGGCACCTGCAGCCAGGAGGAGAAGGAATTGGGAGTGTTGATTGACAAGGAGCTCCACAAGACCTGGCAATGATTCTCCCCCTCTGCTCTGCTCTCATGAGACCCCACCTGCACTGCTCTAGAGTCCCCAACATAACAACAAGGACTTGTTGAAGTGAGCCCAGAGGAGGCACAGAGATGCTCAGAGGGCTGGAGCACCTCTGCTGTGGAGACAGGCTCAGAGAGTTGGGGTTGTTCAGCTTGGAGAAGAGAAGGCTCTGGGGAGAGCTTAGAGTTCCTTCCAGTGCCTAAAGGGGCTCCAAGAGAGCTGGAGAGGGACTTTGGACAGGGGAATTGAGAGATGGGACAGGGGGAAACCGTGCTAAAATGAAAGAGAATGTGTTTAAAATGTACATTGGGAAGAAATTCTTCCCTGTGAGGTGGGGAGGCCCTGGCACAGGGTGCCCAGAGAAGCTGTGGCTGCCCCATCCCTGGAAGTGTCCAAGGCCAGGTTGGACAGGGCTTGAAGCAACCTGGGAGAGTGGAAGGTGTCCCTGCCCACAGCAGGGAGTTGGAACAAGATGATCTTTAGTGTTTCTTCCAACCCAAAATGTTCTATGATTCTATGAAAAAGAATTGTTCCTATTGCAGTTTTTAGCTTAAAGCAATTTAACCATACATGGAAAGCTGGATTTACTGCTGGATTTTTCTCCAGCAATGAAACGCTTTCGAAGCTCTGCAAATCTTTTGTAATGAAGTGATGCAGAACCACTGTTTAGTCATGCAAATGAAATGAGAATTAACTGTAAAGCATTCTGAGGACCATGAACTTTTTGCCAGAACTCACAGCAAAAGATTTTTATTGTCAATCAAAAGGCACAAACTCTTCAAAACTGTCTTTTGTCCATGTGCATTGTTGGGAGAAGGGCAAACGAGACAGAGCAAACATTTTCTGCAGTCTGCAGGATATGCAGGGTATCAAATATTGCTGGAAGGATGAAAATAGTTTTCTGAAAAACCTAGGAACAGATACATAGAATTACTACTGCAAGCTGAGAGGGAAGAAAAATTTCTATTCATCACTGAAGCACCTCAACCTTTACCAAATCCATTCTTTTGCTATCTCCTACACAAGACCAGAGCAGACTGTCAAAGAACAAGACTTTGGCAGGCAAGCTACAAAATTCACTCTGTTCTGCTTTGCAGTCTGAATTATATTTTCTCTTGATGGTCAGACAAACAGTTTTTGCCCCAGGGCAAACCCACTATCACTCCACTGAAGCCTAGGGAGCAATCCCAGGCTTGGCCCAAGACAGCCAAAAATGAGCTGGTTCCTGGTCCCAGTAACTTTCTGCTTTGGCACTTGAAAACCTTCTCGTCAATTGCTTTTTATAAGGCTTGTATTAACACACAGGGAACCTGGAAACAGTGTCTGGAGCACATGTTGGATTAGGAACTAAGAACCTGCAACTGTGCCTCCTGATAACTGGATGGTTTTGTTTATTTGTGCCATCGTGTTTTACACCCTCCCCTACATAGGATGTAATTAAAGTCACCTGGAAACACGAGCAAGAGCAAAGCTTGGACTCCCGTCCGGCATGACAGAATATTCCTCTCACTCTGTTTTACATAAAATGCAGCCTGGCTCCATGTCTGCTCCCAAAGAATGGGTAATTCTGTAAATATCTGGTACCCCCTCCCCAGCTGCACTTTCTCCCCTGGAAACAGCAGGGGCTGGGGCCAGCAGTGCTCAGGCCCTCAGCTCAGAGCCCCCATGGCATTGCCAAGCCAGACTTTCAAGGCACCACACACACCATTTAAAAACCCAGCAGAGGCAGGGAGGGGAGGTCCTCTCCACACTGCACCTGCAGCACTCCTCTCTTTGAACTGAAGCATTTTGTAAACACAGAGTAACAGGCTGCATATAAAATTTGAGCTCTCTATTACCCTAATCTTAGAGATTACTACAGACTCTCTCATTGCAAAGGGATCAAAGATGAATAGCCATTTTAACCTGTGCTTCCACAGCAGCTTTTACAACATGAGATATAATGACCAGGTGCTCAGCTGGTATAAACTGCTGTAACTTTATTTTCTCTGCTAGCAATAACAGCCAGTTCACATCATCCAAGGTCTTCTTGCAAGGTTAGTATTAGGTAAAGCTGGTGCAGGTCTCACAAAACTCTCTAGCATTTATTCTTTTGTTTTTTAGTTTTTGCTGAGATCTCCACTGATGTGAAACAACTCAGTAAGAGCTGTCTCTGCTGCAAACACTTGAGTTTGTTGACATGTAAGATCAGCAATAGATACACTGAAAGAAGAAATATTTTTTTTAAATCTTCCACCACTTGCTAGTGTGCAGCTGGCACACTGGGACTAAAATCCTGTGGTCCTGCACAGCACATGGCAAGGAAGGACCTCAAGCACTAATCCCTGGTACCAGGGATTTGGTGTTTCCAAATTCCTGTTTGTCCCTGTTTGCAGGGTGTGCACCCTGTGTTACACAGCACAAGTTTCAAGCCCAGCCAGGGAAACAAGGTCATTGTCATCATGAGAGCAAGCAAACATCAAAGCTGTGGACTCACAGCCTCAGGCTGTCTCCATGAGACAGACCCTGATGCTCAAGAAATACCCAAGTGGTTGGGGGTGGCTCAACAGGCAGCAGCATCCTCTATAATGAATGAACCAGTTGTATTCTGCACAAAAATGCCACAGAATTTGGTTTACCTCTTGGTCTCCAGTTCAGTCCTGAGCTAGAACTGTCTGTGAAAGCCAGAGAGGAGTCCAGCTCAAAAGGTTTTGAAAGGGAAAGGTATAAAACAAACCTTACAGGTGTCCTAAAAACAAAATGTTGCCTCAGTCTCTGGTCGTGAAGCCAGGTAACTGCAGTGGGGCTCACACCCTGCACTGAGAGCAGGCAGCACCCTGCAGGAAACTCTGAACATCAGAGGTTAAAAGATACACTGCAGGAGGAACAGCAGCAATAAAAGAGTTGGTGAATTAGTCAGAGAGACTGGCAAAAGCCCGGAAAGGCTGGAGAACACTTGAGCACGATGCCAAAACCCAGAGCCACTGAATGGCTCTGCTGCTTTGCAAGCTGAATGGCTATTCACACCATTAGGGCCAAGAGTGACAGCACTAACAGGATTTATCACAGAGCATCTACTCTGGACTCAATGAAGAACTGCCCCAGTAAAAACCTGCCAGCTCTGCTGACGTATGTTATCTTTATTAGAACAGCCTCTCTGATAACCACATTCATTAGGAATTTTAGCAATTCATTTCTTCGTGAAAACTTCTGCCTGTCAATTCAGCACAGACAGATGTGAATGGGAGCTTTGGAAAGACAGCATTATACTAATTCAGAGCTATATTTGTCAGTGGGTGTAGCAAAGAGAAAGGTTTAAAGTAGTTATTTTTCTGCAAAGCACATTTGTAAGTGAGATGGTAAATTACTGAAGAGCCTGTGCTACTGCTGGAATTTGTATTTAGCCCCCTCACTTAATCCCAAACTCAGATGCCACATGGGGACATTGAGGCCATCACCCTCAGGGTGCAGTAATTAATGTTCTCCACTGTTCATTTTTCTTGACCAAAACATACACATATTCCAAATTAGACACAAAACCAAAAGCAAGGAACTTTCCTAATGGCAACTCAATGAAGCAGGATCCAGCATCCCTCCCTCTGAGCTCTCCCACCAAAGCTGTTGGGTCAGGAGAGGGCAGGCCTGGCTGTGACCAGTGCCATTTCCCTGCCAAGCCTTGGTGAGCAAGGATGGGAACTGCAGTAATGGTCCCCTCCCATTTTGTGCCAAATGTGACAGTGCAGAGGCACTAAGGGAGAAATTTGCCCCAGCTGCCCTTGTGGGGCAAAGCAGCCAAACACAGGCCCTGGTACCTCCCCTGTGCATGGAGACCTCAGGGTGCCTCCCCATTCCCAGCCCACAGCCCAGCCTGGGTTTGGCTTTGTGATTGCTGCACAAGCACGGGGTGAGCTCCAGCCTGCAGCAAAGCAGGGCTGGAAAGGCAGCAGAGTGACTCTTGCTGGGGTGCAGGATGTCCCAGCTGCATCTGAACCAGTCAGCAAAGCTGCTTCTCCAGCTCAGACACACAGGATGCACAAGGCAAGGTGTCAGAGATGACCACGGGGACAAGTGGACGCCACTTCTCTAACACATCCCTCCACACCCTGGGGCTCTTCTGTCCCCAGGCTGCCCTAGACAAGGGTGTTTCCAACCTGGGCCATGGCAAGAGCTTTTGGGAATGCCATCCCAAGCACGGAGAGTGAAGCACCAAATTCCACAGCTGCTCATTCAGCAGCTTAAGAATAGCAAAATTTAGAGCCCATGCACAATTTCAGTGTTGCCTCCTGGTGCCACAAGATGAAGTTTTAGGGGTGAAGTCACACAGAAATTCCCAAGTTTGCCATGCAACATCATCCCACTCCCACAAAGCCTGACAGGGCTCTCAGAAAAACAAGCAGCACCTCTTGTTTAAAATCTGTGTGCATTTATGAATTTCTCATCTCTCTGTATACTCAAAAGTTCACACCACACTTTAAAGACTCAGGAACAGGAAATGCAACAGCTTTTGACTTCAAGTAACAGCAAATTACCCCTTTAATCCTCACAACAGAGACATTCACTGTGGTGCAGAGGGCCTCAAATCTACCCAGTCCTGCTGCTGAACTAGGAGATCATTAAATACAGAGGGATACACTGTGTTTGTAAGTCACGAACCATCACTCCGACTGTTCCTCTGCCTCTACCAAAAGCCCCAAGTCAACACACAGCCTCTCCTTTCCCCTGGACAGGGATAAGGGAATGAACATGCATGAAACAGCAGCAAGGTGGGCTGGAAAATCAACATTTCAGACCAGTAAATCCATCCTCTTTAACATGTGAAGAAAGGAGTTTAACCTTGTGATGGTGTTAATACACATCTCACAGTATAGGCAAACAGCAACTTAATTTTAGGGGTATATTTTTATCCCTGGATAGACAGTCCTGCTAAATTGCCTGTCTAACACTCCAGAGGGACAAAGACCAGCAAAACCTCCATGCAGCATGTTGTTATTGCAACAGACAGGTGAGGAAAATCACCATATAGACTTGGGAGCCCATCCCATACAAGGGGACACAAATGATGTCAGGAGCAGCAAGTGCCACAGTGCATTTAACTAAAATTCTGCTGCAAGAGCAGGAATAAGGGCTGACAGACCTGTTCTCCTAACAAAAAGTTCATCATGGCCTCTGTGGAAACGAGGTGTCCTTCCCTGCACCAATTGCCAACATGAAGAGACAAGGGGAGTGGATAAAGCAGAATTCCAATTGCACAGTGCCAGGTTGGACATGGCTGCTACATCCAACTTCATTACAACACTTCAAAGCCCTCCAGAGGCATTTTTAAACAAGAGGCTAAAATGCAAATCTCAGTTCTTGCCAGCTAGAAAAGAATTTTCCACAACAACCTCTGAAACATTAGGCATGTTATTATTAATGCTGTGCGAGGAGTGGACATTAATTAATGCTAAATTGCAAAGAAATTCCAGTAGTATCACATATTTCACTCCTGCTGTTGCACCAATGAGCTCATTATGAATAAAGAAATCAAAAACATATATCAGAAGGCACAATTAATGATCTTCCACTTATTATTAACTGTGAGCAACATATACCAACAGACTAGAATAAACGAGGAGGAACATATCTCAGCTTTTGATACAGGATAAGATCACAGCCCAAGGCACATCCTTTGCTGAGAACAAAGTGTTTATCAAGTGACTTCAAAGATACTCACTGTGACCTTGAGCCAAACACTTAATATCTGCCAACCAGTAGGTTTTCTATCTACAAAACAGTAACAGCAGCACTTACCTCCTGCAAATTCAAAGTTTAGGGTGTGAGGACCTCTTTTCTGCTCTGTCCTTGCACGGTGGATGCTACAATGGTTGTGGAAACCCTTAAGACTCCTTCAGCCACAGCAAGGGGACAATGAAACTACAACCCAAGGTAGCCTGGGAGGTGTTGAGGAGCATCCCTGGTGGAGGAGGAGCTGGGGTAACCAGAAACACGTGGGCACGGTGTTTGACAGCACTGAGAAGCCCAGCAAGGGGTGGTTGCAGCCAGCCAGGGGAAATTTGGGCTCCAAGAGTCAGAGGTGGGACAAGACCAGCTGAAGTGGGTGAAGCAGATCAAGCAGGATAGGGTCAGTCAGCCAAAACTTTGTTGGTGCTGCCAGGAGGGGGATGGCAGGTTTTTATGGAAGGTGTAGGATTGCACAATCGTCTTTCCAGACAAGAGCCAAAGCCACAGCTGCAGCAAGTCACTGATGCTCCAAGGACACCCCAGAGGGGCTCAGCTCCACCAGCAGACCTGGCCCAGGGACACCAGCTCTGTTCTCCAGCATTTGCCTGTTCCCAAGACATCTGTCACCTTGCAAATTAACCCAGGCTGACATTCAGCCAGGCGTGGCTGCAGCTGCAGTGAACCTTCCCTGCAAGTTCCCATCTCAGATATTTATTTCAGTACTTCTTGCTTTCATATCTCAACTATTTTTACTATTTTCATCAGTCTTTTTGGCTTGAACTGAGCAGTTTTGCCTTCACATTATTTCCATCATTGCTCTGCCCATATCCAATACGTGTGTCAGTGACTGCAAAATTCCATGAAGCTTAACTAAATCCATGTTTTCTGGTAAATAATAGCAGCGTGTCCCCCTGTTCAAAGAAAATTAAGAGAGATTTATTAATGTAGCATCAAATGAATTTCTGTTTTATGTAATTATGCATTGAATTTAAAAAGAGAAGCCATGCAGGCAATCTTTAGAGTCATAATAGACAATCTGTAAGAAAGAACAAAGGAAAATAATGTTAATAAAACATTATGCCCTAAGCAAGAAATATGCTTCACGTATCAAACATGAGTAAAGATAGTTATTTGATGTAAAATGGAGGTGTGACCTTGCTGCAGAAGCGTTCATTACCTAACACTGCAACAAGCAAATTAATGGATTTTGGAATGGTGCAAATAACAGTAATAATAATAGTCATTTTGGTTCCTGGCATTTGCTTGCTGACAGCCAGATTTAGCAGCAAGTGGTTTGTGTTATATTTTTGTGAAAGGGATTGCAAATAGAATTCCACATAACCTTAAAGACGTTGCAGAAGCATGTGTCTAGTGCAAGGGTATTGATGAGTAATCAAGGCTTTGCAAATGCTTGTAAGCCAAGCAGTGGAAGCCCAGAAACAAAAGGCTGGCTGCCAGAAGAGTGTGTGCTTTATGCAAGGACACAGGTATGTGGTGTACACAACACCCTGACATTCCAACCCCTGCATGGCAAGGTGATGGTTATGGTTACTATGGAAATTATTCACATAATTTCACGTGCATTTTGCATGTGATAAATGGTGATAAACAATTAGGCTGTTGCTGCTGTTTGAGGGAACTGTAGCACCCCTGGGAGGTGCAGAATTGCCAGGTTTGAACATCTTCCTCTCTGCAGAGTCCCTTGCTAAGGGATAAGGGTTGTCTGAATTACCTCCTCCAGTAGGTCCCAGCTCGGTTCTGACCCTCCTGGGCTGGACCATGGCTGCCCAGAGCCCAGACAGCCAGCATGGCACCACCTCCAATTATCAGCAAGAAACTTCCTCTTCAGCAGCTGATGGAGAAGGTTTGCCCTTCCCGCCCCCTCCGCCTGTCTGCAGAGCACCAGGAGCAGGCCACAAGAATAATGTGCTATTCCAGGCAAAAATTTACTGCAAGAGTGACTGCTGCTCCTGGAGGAGTTGGACAGATAGGGAAAGGCTGATGGCATTGCAGTGATAGAGAGAGCACTGAAGCACACTGCCCCAGCTGAAGGATGTGCTGCCAAAATTTACCAAAGGGAGCAGGAAACACAGTTCTGGGGCTTTTACCTCATTAAACCTCCCAAAACCTAAACTGGGCCTTAGGAGCAGCTTGTGATGGAGCAAATATTCTGTGTGGACCTGGCAGGATTGCCTTTGTTTTTCAACAAAAATCACAAATAGATTTCTGAAAGGCTTTGATGTGTTTAAAATGGTGAAGTTACTAGGCAAGTAGGTACAATAAAAGAAACATCTCTGCAAATGGAAAACCCCCGGGCATATATGCCTTTCTAAATGCTATTGGAATTTTAAACTCTGATAATTGCTTTGTAATGTAAGCAATTGCATTATAAGCATGAACACCACAGCCTGTGCATCACCACGGCTGCACTTTCAGCTCTGCCTTCAGTCATTTCCCTCAAAGTACACTCTGATTGCAAAAGGCTTAAACCTAACTCATGGCAAGCACTAAAGTGAGTTCATTTATTGGACAAACCTGGTTTCTCTGTAGTTATTTGTTCAAAACTGGCAGAGGGAGGAAGCCCTGCACTGTGGGCAAGACTGGGCACCAGCTCCAAAGCTGCCAGCTGGGAGCCTGTCCTGGCTTGGGAGAAGAGCTCCAGCAGCATTTCCAGAGGGCACCAAATGCCTTGAGGTGTCTGCAGCACTGATTTATTAGAGACCACTAGAACAAGGCAGCTTTTCTAACATAGAAAATTTCCCTCCTCAAAGTGAAACAAATTAAAATGGAGAAGGCAGAAAACAAACCTGGCTGTATCTTTGCAAGCTGTTGTTTCTTTCAGGCCTGCTCTGAATTTAGCAGCTTCAGAGGCTGCATCTAAAATGCATTCAATCTGCCCTGGGTTCTGTGCATTTCTCCTCACCCACCACCACCCAGGCTGATGTCCAGCAGCCCACAGCAGCTGCCCCACACAGCCCCCTTGCCCCAGGGGCAGGTGCCAGGGCAGACACAAGGAGCTGCCTTCCTTCCCTCCACTTTTCTATGGATTAATATACACAGTAAATCACAAAAAAAAAAAAACAGCTTTGTCAAGGAGGGAATGAAATGAGGAGGGAAATTGCCTGGATGTGCAGGAGATGCTGGATTTGGTACAGCAGCTCCCCAAAGCTGGAGTAGGATCTCCATGGTGCTGGGCTGGAGATGACCAGCCTATTGCTGGTAGGTCCTCCCAGGAGTTTGCTGCTTATGTTTTTCATAGAATTCAGGCTGAAATTGTGTGGTGGATTCCTGCTGCTTAGTGTCTGGAGTGAAAGTTTCACAAAATAGCATCACAGTTTATGAGCAGTGGCCTGGAGAGGAAATGCTGTGTTTTCTCTGTGTTAAGGGCTCTGAAGCATCTAATTGAAAATCTTTAGCAAGCCTGTACTTAGGAAGAGGAGCTGGGAATTTGACAGTAGGTTTTCGGCGTCAAATGTGTGTCTTTTGCTACTTCTGAGGAGAAAAAAAGGGAAAGAATAGAAAAACAAGTCAAATGGGCCAAATTGTGACCCTTGTGACCCTATCCAGCTTTGCAAATACTCAGCAAAAACCTCAAAAAAAGATCCCAAATTCTGCAGTCAAGCTTGCTCCTGGATGTCCTTCCCCCCTAGATCCCAGGGGAGGAAACTTTCTCTCCCAATTCCTTGGGTTTTGGGACAAAGGCAAAAACTCCTTCTCCCTGTGTCCTTCCAGAAGAGCCACCCCAAGTGCAGCCCACAGCCCTGAGCTTCCTGCTGGGTGCTCAGCACTGGGAAAAGCCCACCAGAACTGGGGAGGGTGCAAGGGCTGCAGTGTCCTCCCACAGGTCCCAACATGACAAGGGATCATCCACAACTGGAGTAGGATTCTGGTTTAACCACACCTGAACCCATGTCCCAGACCTTTTGGCCATGCTGCAGTTGCAGTCATTATCACTCCTGAGAGTGCTGTGGTTTTCTGTACTTTCTGTTCCTCAATTACATTGATTATCACATTAAACATTCCTGGTACTACAGGAACAAACTAAAAATAATAAGCTTGTATCTTCCTAATACAAATGAAACCCATTTGTACTACTAAAAGTGCAGCAGGTTCATTGTTTCACAGTAATGAAGCTTTCATCTCAAGAGATTCAATTCATAAAAAAATACCTGCCAAGGCTTTGCACACTATTTAACTGCCATTAACAGTCCTTTAAGTTCATATCTTGTTCAGCAATTGAAACAAAAGGGAAGAGACACAAAAAAGCAGAAAAAAACATAAACTCTGTTGGCAGGGACCTCACCTCACCCTCAGCCAGGCAGCCCCATACCCACCCAGGCTGAAGACATTGTGCACCTTCCCCTGCTATAAATAGCTGCAGACACTTTTGTTCCACTTCCCAAAATAGAGACACATTGCAAAGGAGATAGGAAAAGCAAAACACTACACAAGCTCTGGTTTTGAATCTATAAATATGAATTTGTAACCAAACCCACACAGGGTGGGCAACAGCCCAGCTGAGGAGATGCTGTCTGCAGGCATCTGCAGGGAACCAGTGGAAGGATGCAGGCACCAGGTGGGGGTGAGGAACAAGCAGGTTTTGATGCTTTTCCACTTCTCCCCATGATGTGGTCCAAGCCACCACACTGTGATTAAAATGTGTAACATAAAAATTGAGATCTGCCTGCTCCAGAGTTTCAGCGAAGGTAAACAGTCCATCTGCAGGTCTGCTCGCTGCCTCCATAGGTCAGGACAGGCTTCAAGGGAGCATCTCCTGCTCCAGAAGGGCTGTGTGCAGGGGCATGGCACCCAAGGCTCTGCTCTGATGCTCCCCTGGGGGAGATGAGCTCCTGCCAACCCTGGGCAAAACAAAAACGATCCTGCTTTTCCCAGCCTGGTGGCTTCTGGTTGACAGAATGGCACAGGGTGATGGTGCTGCTGGACCTGACCTCTCTCCATCCTTCCCTCCATGAAGGGATCCTGGAGATGAGCCAGCCAGGACATGCCTGCAGACATCCCTCCCATTAGGGGCTCCATCTGCTTCCCTTCCTCCAAGAGGCTCACGGATCTGATAGCAGCAAAGGCTTTTGAGCTTCAGGAAGGCAACTTAAAGGCAGGAAAGAGGCCAAGGAGAGGCTGCCCCTTTGTAATTTCCCTTCAAGCCTGAAACAGCAGCACCTGACCCCACACAGCAGGGTCCCACCTGCCCAGGCCAAGCCTCAGCACCCAGGGTGGCAGCAGGAGAGCAGGAAGGGGAAGGATGAGCATCAATGTCCCCTTTTCTTCCAGACTGAGGTGCAAGTCAGGCCTTGCTTATCAGAACTTTGATTATCTAAAAACTCATCCCTTAACTAGAATGAGGTCATGTTTCTGACATGTTCAATTGCATCAAAAATAGGCTTGAATATATAAGTCCTCATTTATCAGAACCAGTTTATTGTCACCCATATTCCCTGATAAATGTAGGTATGAGCACTTCTGGCTTTGCTGGTATGGGCAGCACATTTACACTTGAGCTTTTTCCTGCTAAAATTAAAGACCCTGAAACCACAGGTCTGAATCTAAGCAGGGCTGGATCAGACGTCCCCAGGCAGAGCATATAATCCTGGAACTCTCCTGCTCAGATATTAGAGGTGCCACACCACCTTCTGGGAACACAGGTTTTGTCCCAAATTGCTGACATCCATGGGGCATGATCTCCCTAGTACCAGAGCTGCCTGGAAGAGCCTTCCTCCAGCTGCTGGTGCTTCCCAGGGCTGGGCAAGCTTTCACAGTGAGCTCAAAACCCTCTTGCAGGGATGGAAAAACATCTCAGGATGGTGATTCTGTGTTGGTACTTTGTTGCTTTTTGTTGTATTAAATTCAGAGGAATTAGTGCCATGGGACAGAAAGCACACAAGGCAAGTGAGGAACTATGGAGAGGAGGGGGGGTTGCCCAGTGTCTGCCTTGTGAGCCTGCCCTGCTTTTCACCCTCCCTCTGTTCACTTCTGCCAAGGGCTGCTGGAAGGGCTTTGCAAGAAAAATCTAGGAGGGATATTCATTCTAAAAGAATTGGAAGCAGCTCAGTTCCACTCATTTAGAATTTGATGTCCCCTTCACCACACCAGTGGGCTCAGTATCACTGAGAGCCCCAGCAGAAGGACAGTCAGTCCTGCTGGGACAGACACAGCATGCACAGGCAGTTGGAGTTTCTGGCTGTAGGTGCACCAAACATGCACAACATGAACAGTCACCTCCAGTCCCAAACCATTCCCTCATCCCTGAGGAACCCCAGGCAGCTCTCCCCACAGAGCTTCCTGGCCTCTGGCATCCTTCACTTACACCGACTTTCTGAGCACAATTATTCACCATTTCAAACACAGAGTGTTCTTAGTCTCACCTTGGATCAACTTTTCCAGCAATACTCATTCCTAGGAAAAAAAAAAACTTCAATGAGCACTTTCCCTGGAACTTAAGCAGGCATCAGAGCACAGGAAGCACTTCAGTTTGTGAGGAGGGGGTCAGGCATCAGGGGCTTGTTACCAGGGCCAGAGGGCAACCAGGCAGCATCAAACACACCAGGCACACCTCCTGCAGAAAGTTACCCTGTGTCTGAATCTTTGTACTTGGCAATCAGTCCCTCGCAAGGCCAAAATTCTGACTTATTAAAGCATGAACCTCTGAGCCTCTCGTTAAATGCCAACCTCATCTTCTCCTGGGGGATTATTTACCCTGCAGATGGGGTTACTGACCCTGGAGCAGCAAAAGGGATTTCTAGCAGAGATGAGGCAACTGGGGCACATTTGCCATCCATAGGGTAATACCATGCTGTCTCACAGAGAGGCTGCTTCCCACACACGTCAGAAAATATCCAGTTTAGCTGCGTGCACACAAGGCATATGTTTCTGTATAAGGTGTCTGTATAGTGTAGCTCCTCTTTCTGCTTTCACTGTGTTTTATCTTTAAATTGGGAGAGCTTTTTAGTAGCAAATCATCAGAGAGGAACTGCTAGTTACCAAGGAGATTCTCTGATGAATCAGAGACTGACTGGTATAAGACCTAGAGAGGCTGTGGCTTCTTAATTTGCGAGACCTTACATTTTAAGCAGAGGGGAAAAAAGATCCTATCACAACTAACTGTGGAGCTCACCAGCAAAAGCCGCTTTTCTTCCTGCCATAGAAGCAAACAAGGGGAGCGCAGCATGGGGAATCAGTGAGCAGCCGGAGACGAGCGGGAGCGTCTCTCCAGCACGTTCTTGACTCAGAAAAGCAAATACCACCCAAGGGCAAAGTGGTCCGATGGAGGTGACTGAGGGAAAGGCTGGGAAGCCCCTGAGTTCGCACCAGCCCAGGCGAGGGAAGGCGGGGATGAGCGAGCGCTGGAGAAGGAGCCGCACGCCCGCTCCCGCACTGCCCTGACGCGCCGGGAGGCACCGGGGGCACGGCCGGCAGGTGCGGCCCGCCCGTGTGCGGCCCACGGGCTCGGCACCGAACTGGGACTGCCCCAGCCCTGAGCCCGCTTTCCCGCCCGGCTCCTGCAGCTTCGTGCCGAGGAGCGGCTGAGAGGGATGAACTTTGCCAAATGACAGAGGAGGCGCCTACTCCACGCCGAGCATCCTGCCCTCGTGGAAATGGCCATCATGCCCCAGAGGAGCCTCGGCAGCCAAGGATGCACAGGCAGAGTGGATTTCAAGGAGAGTTTTTATAAATGTGGGGAGAACAAGGAGCTTCGTGAAATAAAGTTTGGAGAGAGAAAGCTCAGCTTTTTTTGGGTTGACTTTATTCAGAGGGTCTTCACACCCACTTCCTTCTGACAGCTTGTTTCTGTGTAGTTGCTGAATTCTGGTGCTTTGCCTCTATTTAAAAACCAAAAGTAATTAAAACTTCCTGGGAACTGTGAAAGCAGCAAGAAATTCTTGGACACATTGAGAGACAAGATATTTGGAAGCCTTCTGCTGGTAGATAGGCTGTTTTCCCAAAGGTGGCAACCACAGAAGTATGTAGATGAGAGGGAAAATCTCCCTGTCACATCCCATTGAAATCTCCATTTTAGGCACTGCTGCTCCGCTGCTGCTCAGGTAAACCTGCTCCTTGTGGGGGGAAGCTGCTGGATGGGCAGAGGCATTTGGGATGGGGACGGTGGGACAGCTTAGGGAAGTACTGGGGAGTGGAGAGTAAAGCACAGACTAGAGCAAGTTCAGGTTCTACTGCTAAGTGCACACTGGAAAAGGATTTCCTAGAGTGATTACATCTGACAAGAGGCTGGCACCAGCCAGGCTCTGACCGAGGAGTCGAGTGAAGGACATTTTATTAGTCAAACAGTTGAGTGCTGCTTTGAGTTATAAATTACACTTGCTCATCTGAGAAATGAATTCGCTGTTGGTAGCATTTGTGGGCTGGAGCTAGAGGCTTACAGTAATGTCTAAGTGATGCATATTGTGATGTTTCAACTTATTAGTGTACCCTGTGGACCTCATTTGGAAAGCAAAATACTCCAGAATGCTGCAATAGAGACTGAAAGCAGCATATGGGGTAGGGAAGGGACACAAGACACACTCCCTGAGAGCAAGCTGCTCTCAGAACCACAAAGAAAAACTGTCAGGA
Organism: Notiomystis cincta; assembly: GCA_013398075.1. NCBI lineage: Eukaryota > Metazoa > Chordata > Aves > Passeriformes > Notiomystidae > Notiomystis > Notiomystis cincta. The sequence goes on along the minus strand of VZRX01009897.1, from coordinate 97,853 downwards.
AATTCCAGGCTGTGGCTCACAGCCAGGGGGGAAGTCACTGTCCATTCCCCTCCAACTTCACACTCAGGAGCTCATACAGCATTCACTGGCAGCAATCCCCAGCTGTGTCAGGCAAACTAAAGGTGTAGGAGCAGCAAATTAAAACAGGCTGCCAGCTTTAATGCACTTATTGGGGGTTTGGGTCTTATTTGACTTCATATTTATCATCTTCATTGATTTTAAGGTGGACTCAAAGTCATTTATATGTTCACATGTAATACAGAGAAGGATTGAGGAGGGTGTAACTGCACACAAACTTCCCATGGACAGAGAACACACTTCCACACTCTCCCCAGCTTCCAGGCATTGTGCTACACCACAGCAGTGCCATTAGTCCAGCCCTAAGCTGATTGGGAATATCCATATTCCTCAGAATGCATTCAGAGTTTGTTTGTCCAAATGTGTACAAGCAGCAGAAGCTGCTGGAACAGGAACTGTATTATACTCAGTGATTTTAATCCAAGAATAGCAAACAGGCAGGTTAGGGATTTACAAACAGAAAAACTGAGGCAGTGAGAATTCAAATAATGTGGATAAAAACTTGAAGCTGAACCTAAGTCTTCAGTTGCACTTTGTAATAACATAATCTGGAAAGATTATGTTAGTTGCTTGCTTGTAATTTTTGCTGCACAGCCTAGCTGTTCTGAGCACAGGGACCAGCAGCAGCAAAGCCCCTTGTGGTGTGATCCCTGGGCTGGAGGAGCACCTGCATTCTGCCTTTGCTTGTGAATTTTGACTGCAGTAAATGAGTAGGAGACTGAGAGTGGTCTAAACAGTGGCTTTGGAGTTAGGTTTGTCAGCACAAACATTTGCCTGTTTGTGGTGAATAAGGCCAAGGAAAGAGGTGGGGATTCCTGAGGAATGTAAACTGCCAGGTGAAGGGTGGTTTACACCAAGCACTGGTGCTTGACAGCACATTTGGTCCCTCCTACTAACCCGGTGTGGGAGTGAGGAGACATTTTGCCAGATAACACTAAAATACAAAGAGACTGGCAGAGCTTGCTCCAGACCTCCACACATTCTTACGTGGTGTTTCTGGGCAATCAGTTATTCTCAGCACACAGAGTGTCTGTTGCTGAGCACGAAGTCCAGGCACTGGGGAAACTTATGAAACAGCCATACAGATTAGCTCTCTGTCATAATCTACTCAGTCCCACTGGAGGAAATCCTGCCTTTCCCTAGGAGGCCTTCATTGCCCCACTAGAAATCTTCTTATTCCCCAGCAGCCCCTCAGCAGGGCAGGTGGGTTTTACCTCACAGGGATACCCTGCACCAGCCTCAGTCACTGGGTCCTCACCACCCAAAAAAAGTGGGTAGATAGAGGTCACAAGGTATTTTCCCTGTGTCCCCAGCATGGTGTCCCAGCATTGCCCAATCTCAGCTACCTCAGCCCAGGAGCTCCAAGGCTACAGTGAGTTGAGTCAGCCAAGTTTAGGAGCAGGACTCAGGACCAGCCCAGTACCTCCCATGCCCTGGAAGGCAAAGCTCTGTGCTGGCACAGCAGGGAGGTGCAGGATCATTCCTGACAACCTTCTCTGAATGACCCAGATTGCATCAAGGGGCTCTGGAGGGAGCCTGCAGCCAGTGCTCTTCAGATGGGAGTGTAGGATTTACAACATGGGGCCCAAGAGAGACAGGGAGCACAGCCATGGGAAAGGAAGGCAGAAGGCCTCAGCACCCTTACCACCTTCAAAGCTGGTAATTGTTTCCTATTTCCATTTCCACCTTCTCTTTTCAAGGAGCTGGAGAAGTCACCCCTTCTCTGTTTTGCTGCTTTGTGTGCCAGGTACAGGCTTCTGACAGATCCCTACACCAAGCACTGAACCCTCCAGGTCCAGTGCCTTTCAGGCTACTATCCAAAATGCCAGAGGCAACCCAGCAGACTGGATCATTGCATGTGTCCAGAGTGGACCAGCATCTCTCCCCTTTATTCTTCAGGATCATTTGGAAGGTCGGTGTACCCACAGCAGATGCAGGATGTTGTGCCAACAGAGGGCAGGGGTAGCAAAGGAGTCTCCTGGCTTTTTGCATGCTTGTTCAGAGGCTGCAAACACAGAAGCACTGATGCTTGCAGCACCCTGCAGGTGAAGGGCAGGCAGAGGCAGCAAAACCCAATCAGTGGAGGGGTGTGCATGAACTTCCTGAAATGATGCGTGGGGGGACATGCCAGGAGTCTCCACTCCTACAAAAGTGTCCCTTTGGAAAGCTGCAGCTCTGTAGTGCCTCTTGAGCTGAGCAATCCTTTTGGCTATTATCACCTAGTTTAAATGCAACCAGCATCCTCCCCTAGGCAGGTGCAAGCCACAAGCACCATTATTCCCGACACACGAGACACTCACAGCAGCACTGCCTCTCTCTTAATGGAAGAGAGGCATCACAGCAGTAGCTGCAGCATGGACCATTAACTTACTGCCAGGCAGATTGATCCCAGACTTTAACATGCATTTAACTAGAGGTCTGGAGCACAGATATTGCAGTGCAACTGTAGAAATGCACTTTTACAGGAACAGCTTGAGTGGTTGGACTCGGTAGCAGAGCTCCTTCTGTCTCCCATGTGGCCAGGGAGTCACCTCTGTGTGCCCAGGCAAATACTGTCAGGTGGAATATTTGGTTGTTAACACAAAGTATGAGGCAGTGTAACTTCATTAAGTGTTTCACCAGAAATTAGCCAGGAAACTACTTAAATGTCATTTATGTAAAACTTCCCCAGTGCAGAAGTGAAGATCTGCCCTTCTGATGCAGCCCCACAGATGCTGATACCGCTTGTGCCTCAGGCATAAATTGAGATTCCTTGCTGGGCTGCATCCAGATCACCCTGGCTTTGGTTAGCAGAGCACAGGCACATGCCTGCCCTTGCTGCCCAACCATCAAGTCCCAGCTGCACTGTTGGGGTGTGCAGGAGGGATAGCTGGCCAAATTCTGTGTAATGTCAGTCAGTTTAATTGCAACTTGCTCAGCAGAGCCTTGCCCATTTCTCAAACAGGTCAGTTGTACTCCTCACTTGGTAAGCTGGTCTTGCTAACTGGTAGGTGTCCAGCAGCAGTTACTTTCTTCCCAATATCAATGAAGATTTTAAATTGCCTTTAATTGGACTTTCAAAGATCCCCCTGTTTCTCAGCAATTAGCTTCTGCACTGGGTTTGAGCTGAACAGTAGCCCTCTACACTAGAGGTGTGACAAACTTGAAAAACTGTCCATTTTCATTTTGCTTTAATTCTTAACCCTGTTATTGACATGTAAATGCTGCTGGGGAGATGAAATGTATCCCATATGAAGGAAGCACATGTGAAAAACCTCAAAAATGTTTTAAGCCCATCCTTGTCCCACCCATATACTCATGGTTGGGTTTATTCTGCTTAAAGCTGAAGTCTGATCCCTGCTAACAACATGGTTAATTATCTCTGAGTGAAGCTGTGAGGTTTTGGGGAGCACTGGACATTTCAGAGGCAGGGCAGCCTATTGGGAAGCACTGCCAGATCACCTGGCAGGTCTCAGCACTGCAGGCTCCCCTCCAGGGACCAACAGGGCAGCATTGGAAGGGAAAGGTTTTTCCTGGGATTTTCTGTCAGCACAAGGTCTTAGTGTAGAAGGAAAAGAGCTTCTTCCCCCTCACCTCATCTCCAGCCCTCTCCCTTCCCACTCAGCACATGTCCATCCTTCTGTCCCCCAGCTCTGTCATCCTTATTAGATTTCCCTCCCAGGCCTTATTCTACCTCCCCAGCTTCCTCAAGCTCAGGCACTACATCTGACACTGAAAATTGCCTTATTCTCATCGTCTCTCCCCATCCCTCTGCTCTCCATGGACCTCCTGCCCTCCTGCATTGCCTCCAAACCAGCTCCAGAGTTGTCACAACATTCTTATGTGAGGGATGGTGTGCTTCCAGCACCTTGAATAAACTCTCCAGGCAAATTATTAAAATCATTTAATACCACATCTGACTGGTACGGGCATTGAGCTACTTAAAATAATTGCATTTCTCACTAGTTAAAGATAAAACAGACCCTTTTTAATCATTTTTTAATCATTAAGAAATGACCTGATGTGCATTATGAGATTATTAATAACCCCATAAGTGAAATAACAGATACAAGACCAAAAGCTAAGTCATAAGTGTTCTCAGATGCCTGTAGATTAATCATTTTATATCTCCATAGGAGCATTCACCAAGGCTTTCCATCATTGCAAAGTCTTAAAGTCACAAGACTGCTCTGTTCCTACAGGAAGCAGAAGCAGGGAAGGAGGGCACTCATTTGCCTCTAAATAGAAGTTAATGGAAAAGCTGGAATAGGATATGATTCCTCATTTTTCTGTTTCACTCAGTGAAAAAAACCCAGTGCCTTGGTGTTTCTATCCTCTACAGTGATTATAAAATTAACATTGCTTTTTAAAGTGTTTATTTTCTTCAGTGCTTTCTTGAAAGTACACATCCACTCCTGATCTCATGGGCTCAGCCTGTACTGTTGGTGGTTTTGAAATTGATTGCAGACTCCTGATCCATAAAAATAAGCAACACCACCAGCAAAACAAGAGCACAGGTGCTGCTGAAAAGTGCAGTCTCTGCTCAGAATCTGAGCTTTTGGTTACACAGCTGGGGACAGAAACCCACAGTGTCCTTCCTGCAGCACAGGGGCCAACTCCCCTGCATCTGGGGACTAAAGAGATGCCCACACAGCAGTGTCTGAGCTCTGTGCTACCCTATGGAGGGCTGCAAGTGCTCAAGAGGCAGCACAGCTTGGCTTTAATTGCATAAGCACAGAGCTTGTTCAAACTGCACTCAGGCCCACACTCAAGGATCTGAAGTAGTCTTCAGAGCAGTCAGAGCCCCAGATGCATCAGCCTCCTTTGCATACACATAAGGTGCTTGAAAGCTCCTCTCCTTGCTCCTGGGGTACAAATCACAGCATTTCATTTCATGCTGGTGAATCAAAAAGATCAGCAAATTACTGATGTCAGAATGGTCAGGGAAAGCAAGGCAAAAAAGTTTGAGCAGAAAGGCTCTACCAGAATTCACTGTAAAGCATCAGATGAGTTCAATCCATCTCCTTTTTATCTTTACAACCACACTCAATGCAGAAGCAGCAATTTCACCAGAACACCAGCAAGCCACAGCACTGCTCCCAGCCCAGCATCTGCAGGAGGGGCAATCATGTCACACAAACCCATTCCAGACTGGCCATTTTTGGGTTTTTGTTTGCACCTGACACGAATACCCAGCCACTCATAAGTCAGTCAAAGCATCTGCAGCTTCCACAGGCAAACTCATCATGTGAGACAAATGGCTCACTTGTTCTCACCATGGTTAATGGCCATGAACTTGAAGGCTGAAATTCCAGTTCATGCCAAGGAATAGAATAATCATCAATAAATTCTGTCCACAAATAACCAGAGAAGTCCTGAGCTGTGCTATGGACCAAGGATGGAAAGAAGACTCGTTTATGCCTCAGTTGTTTGTGATCACTCCAACACTACCAAAATTGGCTCCCTCAGAAGTCTATTTAATGAGTTATTGCTATAGCCAGGCCCAGAACAGCTCAGTGGTATGTCATTAGATCTGCTGTCTGACACTACAGACAGCTGCTCCCACCCAAAATCATCCATTAGAGCTCGTGCACTTGTTCAGCTGCAGGCAGTGCCTTCAGAGCTTGAGCACAGAGCCAAGACCAACCAGGTACCCAGGTCAGGCAATTAGAACCATCAAATACCCTCTAGTCAATCATGCATATGCTGTGAGGAAAGGTTGGTTGTTTAGGGGAGGAAGTCAAAAGGGAAAGCAAGTCCCTGGGCCCTGATCTGAGGCAGCTCAGACTGTTGGAGCTCCCTGTTGTGGGACCATGGCCAAGCTATTGCTTCTTCAAGGACCTGGCCAAAATCCAGCCCTTAAAAAGCATTATCAATGGCAAGTTGTTAGGTGTCCTGAGGAAGAAGGTATTACAGAAATATGGGCTATCATTCATTATTGCTGCCAATTTTATAGGACAAGTGTCAACAAAACAGCCAAGGCCTCGTGCTTCTGATGCCAGCAGGAGCTCACAGCCCTGGAAAAACAGGTCAGGCACCCTCACACTTGGCACCAGCTGGGACAAGGCCACCACTGAGGGCTAACACAGACAAGCCCTGCCAGAGCTCAAATCTGTGTCATTTTATATCTTTCCCCAAAGCACTTTTTCCTTCTCCACCTTTAACTGAAGCCCCTGACTGTGCTTTTCCCAGTGAGCTGACTTGGTGCCCACAAGTGTCTTCTCCTGACTGCACCCTCATGTTTTTCCCCCAAGCTGCTTCCCCATCAGGGGTGTCCTCAGGAGCACTCAGGCTCAGTCTCGTGCTGCAAACCATCTGGTACAGGCAGCATCAATCAGCTTCCCCCAGGCAAGGTCTGATTATTAACAGTGGAATTTTCCAAATATTGACTCATTTTAGCCTAAATAATCTCGTTCTGTTGTTATTGCCTACAAAGCTGGTTCTGCTTCACCTTCTACAATACTTCAAAAGTGACTTAGCTGCATCAAAGATATCTCACATGTAATAGCAGCAGAACCAGGGCAGGTTTAGCACAGTGCATCAGCTAAACTAAAACTCCCAGACCCTCATCTGCTCCTGTCAGACAGTGATAGGCATAAATCAATACACTCATTTCTGCACTCTTTTTCCATGGCTGCATGCCTACAACAGGGAGGAAAGCAAATACATTGAGCCTTATTGAACTTTAATGTAGATCACAGTGAACACAGAAACTGGCACCTTGATGCAATATAATAAACACATCTCACCCCAGAGGGTTGCAATGCAGGGAGTAAAGATATTTTAAGAAACAACGTGCACATAAATAGGAACTACATCAGGCTACTGGACACAATACCTCGGATCACAAAGAGCAGTTTTCCACTTGCCTGCAAACATTCTTCCTCATGTCAAACAGCTCCTCATTCTTTGGTCCAACAGCTCTTAAAAAACAACCACAAAACCTCAAAATTTCTTCAAAATCCAAGAAAACACCAAAAAACACCACAGAACAAACCCCCCAAGAATCCCTCTCTCCTAGATGAACTATTCTCTGCTCTTCATCAGCCTTGATCATGGGCACCTGGAACCCACAAGCACCCAGCTCATGCTGGGCTGATTGCTCTGAATTGCCATGGTTTCATTAACTTCAACAGATCCCTGATGATAATCAGTGTCAGCTGAGGATGCAGGAGCTGTTTTCTGCTATTTGTTTATAAACCCAGGCAGTGTTTGGAGAGAGTTGATAAAAAAAATTAATCTTATTTTTCTTATTAAGCCTGAATTCGGGAGGGCAGTAGCTAAAGTTAACTTTAAAAAGGATTTGCTTTGTGTAACATTGACTCTACCACTGAAATTCAGGTATGAGGTTTAGCATCCATTTACTCAAAACAACTTCAAGGAACAGCAAGCAGGAGATAGAGGATGTTTTGGATGTTTTCCTGTTGCTAAGGAAACTTCCTCAGCGGTAGCTCTGTTCTCACCACAGCTGGGTCACTTGGGCTTTGCTTCTCTGAGTAAGGGGTGAGTCATGGCTGCAGAGTAAATGCACAAAATTCCTAAGGAATGCTTTTATCATGTGCTTCCAGTCATGTGAAAATAAAGATTATTAGTAGCAGTTCCTAATAAAAAGCACTAGCAAAGCTATATGAATACTTTCATTAGTAGTCACATGTTCTATATTACCAATTGTATCTAACCCTTCAAACATACAGGAAAAATAAAACTCTATTTTTTTCCCACACACTTCTACAGGTCCTGTCAAGGTTAGGGTACATCATGCCAAAAATGCCTTGATGTCACAACTCTTTGAATAACACTGCTTTCTAGCTCCCCTCACATGATGCAACCAAAACCTGAGTTACTCAACACCAACACTCATTTCTGAAACTACTCCCTGTGATAGATTTCTCTGTGTGAGGCACTAGTGGCCAAAATTAGGTTTCAGTTTGCTGTCACAGTGACTGCAAAAGAAGAGAGGAGTGGTTATGAACCTTTCCCACACCAGCTGGGTGTGCTGACATGCAGCAAGGTGCTGCTACAAGAATGTGGCACACATGTGACTGTTACATACACTATCACCTGGGAATTTTGTGGTCCCTTTACACCCTTGTGCACCCTGTCTCTGAGGAGCCACCAGAAAATACCTCCTGGTTTTGTATGTTTGTTTCAGGTTTTTCACATCCTGATTTTGTTTCTGCACATAGTGATGAGTTTGACACAGGACCAGGTGTTTTTAGGCTATCATAAAGTGTGGATACTACAGAGGTCCATTACAAGGCTTTTGTTATTGACAAAAGATATTGTATCTTTGTACTTAAGGCTCCATCTGGATAATCATCCAAATGCTTAGTTGAGATTTCAGAGCCTCATTGGTCTTCAGCATGGCTTGAAGCTGTTCTGATTGCTCATGGGATGATGTGGTCACCAGAAGTTTCAGTCAGACCTGGTTCTGCTCCTTCTTGAAGTTCTGGTCAAACCTTCAAGCCAGACAATATTCTCATTATTATTTCTCACCTCAGTGTTTTCCCTCAGCAACCTCGTGGGTCCCCTAGTCTGGGCAATGCCTGTTCAGTATTGCCCTGGAATAGGTCAGGAATGGATCCCAGGGACCTGGCAGAGATTCTGATGAATCAAACAGATCATCAAGCTGTACTGAACTGAAGGAATGAGCATTCAGTGCCTTCCTGTAATGCAGATTGCATCTACACTTCCAGACTTCTAGATTTTTAGTCTAACATTAACAAAAGTAACTATCTAAGGGTTAAGGATTTAAGGAATGGGGGTCATTTCTCATGTCCATTACCACACAGCCCTGAGAAAGCCAGAAATGCCATATTCCTCTTTGCTCTCCTGTTCCCCTGGGCAGGGGCTTGTTTCCTTTCCACAGGCTGTAGGTGCTGGACTGCCTATTTCTCCATTTTGCTGTCAGACAGCCCTGCAGGAAAAAGAAAAGTCCAAGGTACCACTGGCAGTCACCCAGGAAGATGGAGCTGCCAGTTTGGCATCTACCAGAGCCCTCATCCAGGGACCTGGCATTTTCAGAGCCAGGACCTCTGGCTCCAGCCTCCTGTTGGGGCATTCAGAGGACCCTCACAAGGAAACCAGGCAGGTTTTATTTTGTGAATGTAAATCATCATCACAGAATGGTGAGGGCTGAGTTCCTGCTGTGGAGCATGCAGGCAGTCAGAGTTAAGGGCTTTAGGCTGCCTGCTCCTGTCTTGCTTGACTCCTGGCCTCTCTGCTTTGGCAAACAGTGCAGGCTGATCCTTGCATGGTGCCTTTTCTCAAGCATATGGCTGCTTTCTTTTAAAGCCTTCTTACTAGGGAAGTTTACAAGTGCCAAGATAAGCATTTAATCCTGCAGGGCTCATGTTCAGCACGGTCAGATCATCTGCAGGAGCTCATGCCAGAGCACCCACCCCAGGCAGGACAGCTCGGACAGCTCACTTTGAGTGACTTTAAGCAGTGGGTTTGGGGGCTAAAATTTAACCCAAGGCCCTCAAAAGAGCATTTGACTTGATAACCCACTGTTCTGGGACCTGCTCAGGCCCTTTGATGTATATCTGGCTGTCTCCTCCAGGCAGGCTGCCTTGCAGCAGGTCCTCACCATTCATTTTAAAGGAGACATGTCAGGACTTGCCCTACAGCTGGGACTTTAGCATAGTCTGAGTGCCCTTGCTGGACAGTCCTGCAGTGCTCTTTTCCCACCTCACTGCTTTGCAGCAGCCACCAGAGCAGCGAGGATGCTGGGATGTTAATTTTTTGTGGATCTCAAAAAATGTCGTGGGTATCTTAAGGTCCTCCACACCTCTACAGCATCCCCTTTGCCAGAGAGGCATTGAATTTACCAAAAAAATCTTTTAATATTTCACAGAATCATTTAGGTTGGAAAAGACTTCTAAGATCATCAAGTTCAACCATTAATCCAGTAATTTCCAAGTCCACCACTAAATGTCCCTAAAATATTTACCATGCTCCCTACTGTCTTTTGTGAAAATGTACTTTGGCAAACACTTACCACACCTCATTTGCCCCTGATTTTATAGGCCTTGCCAGGGATATTGCCTCTATGCTATGTTAGGTGCTTCCATTTGCTCATATAAGCTGCCATTTCCCCAAACATCAAAACATTACTAGACCTCTATGTAAAAGTCCCTCAAAAGTAGAAGAATGAGTTTTAATATTGCTTCTCATTGGTTTAATAGGAGGTTTGCTTGTTTTTACAGTAAAATAATTGCAATTTATCAGCCACACAAACATAACCTGGTTATGGCTTGGATAGCAAAGCTCACTGTAAACCTTTGCTAGGTGAGCTGTAGCACCCCCTCTAAAGTTTGGGGTGCTTGGGCTTAAGATTCCAAATTATGTTCCAAATTTTCAGACATTCCAAATCTTTGAAGGTGAGATAATACCCAAACCTATCTCTACTCTTGATGTGGCACCTCTAAGTGGACCTGATTCCATCTGGTGAACCTTGGCTCAGACAAACCATGAATTTATCTGTTGCTGCCAGCTGTGCAACAGCAGGGAGCTTGAGAAGAGCATCCACAGCATTCAGCCCCATGGGCCAGGGTGTTGTTCTCTGCTTCTGGATCTAGATAAAAATCCATCAGCCTTCTGGGAAGGAAAAGGGTGCAAGGGTTAATAGCAGAACAGTGCCACAAGCTGCTGGATGACTGCTCTGCCTGGTATGATGAGACCCTTGTGGGAACACTGCTTCTGTGGTATTTTCATTATTTTCTTCAGCCTATCTGCAAGAGAAGAGCTAATCTTACGTGATATCAGCCACACAGTCTCAGATGAGGACATGGAAATGGTTTATGCTACACCCATGCAACAGAGTAGCTTTGGGTGTGAAGATTCAATGACAATTCCTCAAAGGCCCTTCCAAAATATAACCCAAAGCCCTCAAGTGAATATTTGACTTTAAATCCTCTGATTATATTTCTAATTATTTATAAAAACCAAAGACTGATTTCTGAAGGCTTACAGCTTGCAGATTTAACAGCTTGCCATTTGAGCATCACTGTTTCACTGCATTTTCCCATCCACTCCTTAACTAGATGTTACCTCCCAACACAGAGCTCCAGGGCCAGCACTGTGTCATGAAGAGACAACAGACAGCATATGGTAACATTGGCAAAAGGCAGTAAATTTTTGTCTGTTGTTTGGCCACTGACTGCAATTGTACATAGCTCAGAGAGGAAATCTCAGAGTAAGCTCCTCTGCCCCCCTTACCAATACCTGAATCATGCAGCAGGTCATGGGCTGCCTTCAGGGCAGCCAGAAAACAGAACCCAAAACCAACCTAAACTCATTTGCAAACTTCATACCTCTGTGCTCCAAAACGTGACTTGCTGTAATTACATTTATTTCCAGATTGCCTTAAAAAGACCTTCACCTAACTTTGACCTCAAATCCTTCTGCTCCAGTAAGGGCTGAGAGAAGATTGTTCTTTAGGACTCCAGCACTTGTTAATTCTCTTAAAGAGATTACTCAAATCTCCTAAACAAATATCAGAACAGGTTCTGGATTAAGGGTGGGTGCTAAAATGACCTTGCTGATAAATCAGCGTCATCAAACCTCACAGATTGAAGAGGGAAGCCCTGGATGTAATTTTGACTCGGTAGCTGCTATCATGGTAAGTTATCAGACTGCTCTGCATCTCTCTCCCCCTGTCTCTAACACTCTTGCAATCTTCCTTGGGAATCAGTACGAGAAGTGTCAGATCTCCCAGATCCTTGTGGGAAAAACAATACACTGAGACAGTCACTGGGCTCTGCACCACCCTCTCTTTTCTTTCACTGCCTTTTGCTTTTTCCATTTTGCATGTCTGAGGTGTCTGGTTTGTTTTGGTGTCAGCTCGAGGCTGGTTTGTGGAGCATCCCAACTCCTGTGTTATTCAAAATGCCACTGATCAGGAGTGGATTCAGTTTGGTGCCTTTGGCCAGGTGCTCAGGCACGTTGGTGTACCCAGGGGTCCAGCAGGGACCATCTCCTTTTCCTGACACCTCTGAGTGATTTCCCCTGTTTGCAGACAATGCCCAGGGTTATTCATGTCCTGTGTCTCTGTGCAGCTTCCCTTGCCTCTCATTGGGTTTCAGAAATAATTAATCCTGCAAAGACTCATGTGGATTTTAGCCTTGTAACAGATTTTTTCTTAAGAACCAGGAGTGAGTTGGTGAGCTTTGTGTTAAGTATTTTTGTGATTGTGTTGTGGCCAGGAATAAATCCCAGAAATTTTCCCAGGAATCTGTGATGAGCATTTCAAAAAAGAGAGGTCATTGCCTCACTTTCAACCTGCATCTCTTCTGTTGTTCTTTTACAGTTCTTCTATAACCCCATCAAATTTCTGTGCAAAATCTCTAGTGGGAAGAATTTTAAATCCAATAAGAATTCATAGGCTATTTAAAAAAATATTCCTTGGAGGGCAAAGTCCATTACAACTGAAGCACTTACATTTATTCTCAAATCTCTTTACCCAATTTTCAGTTTAATTTAGTCATTTGCTAATCCTAATTTTCCAGTACTGTGCTTACAATATCTAACCAAATATCACTCATGTGGAAACACATTAAAATTCTGCAACAAGCTGGAACTTGTGGCCTCTGAACTCTTATCATTTTGCTTCTCAACTGTCAACATGCAATGGTGGTTCTGCCTCCCTCTCCTCACAGACATATTTGTCACCAACCCCTTCCTGAGCACTGTGCTCCATTATGGCAAAAGTCCCACCTAACTTAAAGGGCACCTGAGGCAGGAACACAACCTTTTCCAAAAGATTTCTTCATATGCTATTATTTGGGTTTCCTCTGATCTTAAATAATTTAATACATTTCGATGTCAACAGTGGAGAGCTGTGCATAGAAATAGCAAATAATTGTATTGTGTCAAAATACTGGGAACAGTGTGATTTGTGCACAGCAGTCAGAACTAAGCAACTGTGTGTTGTACACCCTTGACTGCCAAGTGGAAGGAGGAGTGATCTGGTTTTGTCCCACTAAGGAGGAACAGGCAGATCCAAAGGCTCCGATTCCATCACATCCCGCCCGGTTTGCCCAGCCCAGAGGGAGCAGGTCTGGGACTCACTTCTGCACAAAGAACACCAAACAGGGGGGGCATGGTGGACCCCATCCTCTGATCCCAGCTGGGCTCACAGGCATAAAAAAGTGTCTGTAAGGACCCCAAGCTGAGGCTGAAAGTGCATCTCCAGATGAGGCAGCTGAGAGACACTTTGTGCTCAGTGGTGCTGGCTCCCTTCCCTCCACAGCTGCCTCACTCGCTCTCTCCAGGGGGTTTTAATTTCTATGAGCTAATTTAAGGAGAAAAGCCTTTCTAATCCGCTATCTTACATACTCAGAGTATGTATATTTTTATATTTTGAATAAAATATGAATATTAAGCTCTTTAGGCAGGGACTTTGTCTTCTGAGACCTCTTCAAAGCCCTTAGCATGCTGCTGGTATTACAGGTGTAAATACTACAAATAATATAATACAGTGTGGATCCCAGAGATCTGTTTCATTGGGAATGGGCTCACAAAGTGTATCTCTTTGTTGGACAGAAAAGGCTCAGGAATGAGGAGAGCTTTCACAGAAGTTAGTGCTGAGCCTCAACCTGGAAGAGCTTGGGGTCAAGAACATGTCTTTATTTAGGTTTCCTCATAGTTCATGAGGTTCTTCTTGCTTTGGTTCCACCATTAAGAAAGAGGCAGCCTGCCCAAGGAACAAAAATACAGTTTAGCATAAAGAGCACTTTGAGAAGTGGATGAAAGCTCTTTAACCCTGCCAGAAACCAGCATGCAGTAGCTCAAGGCAGAAAGGGAGAATGAATTCCCTAACCAGATGAAGTCAAGGAGGGGGAAAGGACTTAAAGAAAGTAAAACCTTCATAGAAAAGAATATATTATTAACTGAAAAAGTAATTTAACAGAATAGCAATGTTCTTATACCACTGAGCAAATCTAATACCAACTCTGCAAATTTAATAAAATCGCTGCAAAGGCAGAGAGGTTCAATGTGGAGTGCATGTTTCTGAGGCTGAGGCCAATGCCTATTAAGTACAACAGAAATACTTCATCAGCTGCAACACCAGCCAGATCAGGTGTCCACTGGATTGGGATTGTCAGTGGCTGCAATTGTCCCTACACAGTAATCCACTCAACCTTGCTATGGCGATTAAAGTAACAGCTAATTTCCACAGCAATACAAGCAAAAAAAGTATGGAATAATTGCATCCTTTAGACTGGAAGAGACCTTTGAGATCATCAAGTCCAGCCACTAACCCAGCACTGCTGAGTCCACCACTAAACCCTGTCCCTGCATGACTCCTCCACCTCTCTTTGAAACCCTTCCAAGGATGATGACTCAACCACTTCCATGGGCAGCTTGGTCCAGGGTTTAACAACCCGTTTGGTGAGGGAACTTTTTCTAATAGCCTGTCTAAACCTCTCCTGGCACAGCTTGAGGCCATGTCCTCTTGTCCTCTTGCTTGTTACTTGGGAGAAGAGAGCAACCCCCACCTGGCTAAAACCTTCTTTAAGCAGGTGTAGAAAGCAATAAATGCCCCCTGCATGCACATCCTTCATCCTCCTTTCCTTCAGGCTAAACACCCCCAGCTCCCCCAGCTGCTCCTCACAGGACTCGTGCTCCAGACCCTTCCCCAGCTCCACTGCCCTTCTCTGGACATGCTCCAGCCCCTCAGTGTTTTTCTTGTAGTGAAGGACCCAAAACTGGACACAGCACCCACAGTGTGGCCTCACCAGTGCTGAGTGCAGGGGGACAATCTCTGCCCTGCTCCTGCTGGCCACACTGTACAAACTGAGATGCCACTGGCCTTCCTGGCCACCTCTGACTCATGTTGGGCTGGCTGTTGACCTGCACCCCCAGGTCCTTTTCTGCCAGGCATCTTTCCATGCCATAATCCATGTGGAATTCAGCAGGCTGCAATGTACATGGAAAACTCTGGCCACTAACTGATATTTCACCCAGCTATCTTGGTTTATCACATTTTGCAGGTCTCAGCAACATCTCCTGGTTGAGTGTTCCATTAACTTTTTCACCTCTTATGTCTTAAAAAAGCCCAGAAGTAATCTTAATCCCCCTTATCTTGCTATACTATTATCTTGCTGCATTCCTGGTGCCTTCATGCAGAGACTTTGTGGAACTGTGTTTTTTCACTTAGCCCAAAATTGGCCTGGAGGAAAACAGTGCAAAGAGTTACTTGAACAAACTAGAAATAGGAATTAAAGTCTTAGTTTGTGCCTGATTTTCATTCATACCAGATTAGAGCAGGGTTTGTTTTACTGCCTTTTAAGAGAATGGAGTATTTCTCATTTGAGATAGGAGATTGATTTCTATTAGATCATCCCTTTAGATTGGTCCCTTGGATGATCCACACACTCTGGCCTGCTGGGACCAGCAATTAACCCAAACCTGTCAGCTCTGGAAAGAACATCACCATCAAAGGACATCTGTGCTGTCCTTTCCCCTGACGAACNGGATGGGATGGGATGGGATGGCTCTGGGCCAGTCCTCACCATGAGTCTTTAAAGTGCATATTATCTAGTTCAGGGTTTCTGCTGATGACTGTATGGTAGGGTTTGGCTCATGTCTATCCTGAAATCTTGAAATTATTTAAATTCTTCTTCAAGGCCTTATGAATTCCAGGAGCTCCAACTGGACTGTGCTTGATACAGCAGTAAAGAAAGGCCATCCTCAGCCCTAAGTAACTCACAACAGGCTCTAGTTTCACTTCAGGTGTGGCACAGACAATATACAGGCAGGTTCAGGCCAAGTTCAGTGCATTACCTCTTACCCTATAAAGTAAATCCCAGTTGTGAACAGCCCTGCTTTGCTCGGCTTTAAATGAGGATGGCAACAGTGTGGTTTTCTCTGGGAAAAAGGTCACAAGACATGTGTGATTTCATCTCATCCACTTTACTGTTAAGAATTTGGAAAATGTACAATAATTAACAGCTAAAAAATTTTGTTTAGCCTGTGAAAGCTGAGTCCTTCAGGAGACGTTCATCAGGCTTTGCCAGAAAGAGTTAAACCTCTCCTAAAATGAGGAAATAGGCTCCAGTGCAGCCCCAGTGCAGTGGCACAGACAGGTATCTTGTGCACTGCTGCTGAGGACATCAGATGGGAGTCAGCACTNAAAAAAAGGAGGTGTAAGATTGGCAACTGTTTAAATAAAAATGACCAGGAAAAAAAGGTAGAAAATCTACTTCCTTTAGCATGGGATTGAAGTAATTTTGTGAATCAAAGTTTGCTGTATTAGTAAATGCAGTACAGAAGCTTTCAAGTTCAAAGCAAGTCTCTCAGTTTATTGCTTCAGAAAGTGCAGTCCAAAAGCTATTGATCTATTTGTACAGATAAACATCCCACAGAGTTATCAGAATCAATGCAAACACTCAGGCAAAGATTCAATGCAAATAATAATAACTAAGTACAAACCCAGGAAACAGAAATGTAGAACTTAAAACTAATTGAAATGCTGAAGCAAAGAATAGCTCTTTTTGTGCATTTCTTCAAAGGCAATTCCAAGAAAGGGAAAATGAGTGCAAAAAGTGATAATTTCAAGGTGGTAGACAAGAGAAGAGACAAGCAATATCCAGAATAAAGGAGATGGGCAAAGACTAGGAAGTGGTGGAAACAACACTGGAATTTTTTTTCAGTTATTTTTAATGTATATGAACTTAAAATGAGTTTGTACAAAGTAAGGTCAAATTTTCTACCCATGTCCCTTTTTGAGTTCAAAAGAAGTTTTGACATGTTCTGCTTTTCTGAGCTATTTTCATCTGCTTTGGTTGTCTCTGAAGCTGCCAAGGGATGGGATGGGATGGGATGGGATGGGATGGGATGGGATGGGATGGCTCTGGGCCAGTCCTCACCATGAGTCTTTAAAGTGCATATTATCTAGTTCAGGGTTTCTGCTGATGACTGTATGGTAGGGTTTGGCTCATGTCTATCCTGAAATCTTGAAATTATTTAAATTCTTCTTCAAGGCCTTATGAATTCCAGGAGCTCCAACTGGACTGTGCTTGATACAGCAGTAAAGAAAGGCCATCCTCAGCCCTAAGTAACTCACAACAGGCTCTAGTTTCACTTCAGGTGTGGCACAGACAATATACAGGCAGGTTCAGGCCAAGTTCAGTGCATTACCTCTTACCCTATAAAGTAAATCCCAGTTGTGAACAGCCCTGCTTTGCTCGGCTTTAAATGAGGATGGCAACAGTGTGGTTTTCTCTGGGAAAAAGGTCACAAGACATGTGTGATTTCATCTCATCCACTTTACTGTTAAGAATTTGGAAAATGTACAATAATTAACAGCTAAAAAATTTTGTTTAGCCTGTGAAAGCTGAGTCCTTCAGGAGACGTTCATCAGGCTTTGCCAGAAAGAGTTAAACCTCTCCTAAAATGAGGAAATAGGCTCCAGTGCAGCCCCAGTGCAGTGGCACAGACAGGTATCTTGTGCACTGCTGCTGAGGACATCAGATGGGAGTCAGCACTGGCTCACCCCAGCTGGGCTCACCCAGCCACTGAGCTCTGCTGTCCCCATGGGCAGCTGAACACACCAGGAACGTGAGGGAGCAGGAGCCTCCCCCAGGCTGGAGAGCAGAGTCCTTGGTACAGCCACACAGACAGAGCCAAGCAGCTGCCAGCCCTGCAGAGGTGACAGGTTTTACCTGCAGGGGTGGGTACCAGTCACCCTTCTGGTACAACCTGCCAGGTCAGCAGTGTCCCTGGTGGACACTGACCCCAGGCAGGCACAGCCAGGAGAACAGAGCCAGGTGGTGGAGAGAAAGAGCAGAGTGGGGAGAGGCAGCAAACATCAGGCAAATGGGAAAGAAGAGGAAGATCAGGAGTCACCTCAGGTTACCAAGCATAATTTTTAAAATAAACAGGGAGAATTACACTCTATTTGACAGAGAACATAATTAAATTGTGGAGCTTCTTGACAAAAGACCCAGTGAAAGCAACAATGAGAGATGACTTGGGACAAAGAGCAGCTCTGAAAACTGCCAAGCACAGGATACCAGGAAGGTCCAAGAGGTCCCACAGGCTGCTCACAGCCCTCCTCACAGCTTGGTGCAGGTCCATCCATACCTGCTGTTCCTCACATCCATCCTCAAGCTCCCATCAGCAGGTGCTCAGCACTGAATGTGCAGGACCTGGGCTTTCACCCAGCTCCAGGTGCAAGAAGCAGAGGCCAGGCCACAGGCTGATGTAATTCAGCTCCCCTGAAATCACACCAGACAGTCCAGGAGGATGGAGAACACCCCTGAATTCCATGCCTTGTCCAAAGGACACTTAGGGAAAGAAAGAGGGAGTCAAAACTTAAAAAACATTTTGATAACAAAAGAAGACATTGTCAAAATATCAATCAGAAGCCAAGATTTGGCCAGACCTGCTCTTGTTTAACCTTCAGCATGAGATCAGGTCTCAATCTTTCTATTCTTGGCAACAGCTGATGAACACAGTGTAACAAGGTATTAATAAACATCTGCCCAGCTCTTAGACAATATGGAGGAGAATTAATGGAGGTCTTAGCACGTTCATATTTTCTAATTATGGCAGATGACTTTATTTATAGAAATAATAGAGAGGGTGGAAATTGTCACTGACACCATGTCAATATATGTAAGGAAATCCAATCATTTAATTGCATTACATTTGGCCACAGAGCCACATCAATGAAGGGCCCTCCTTAGTCAGAGCAGTTCAGTGGTCACTACGTACTTTATGTTAGAAAGATATTAGGATTGATCTTATTTTCAGTGAATCATGAGGAAAATAAGTCATCTAGGATACACCTACCCCTGTTTGTCTCACCCTGAGAGGGAAAGGGCTGGGAGCAAAGCTTTCCACCACAAGAGGGGAAGTCCCCTCATGTAGCTGCTGATTTTCATGCTCATTTATGGACACATTTTGCTTCCAGTCCCAGAGCATCCAAAACAATGAAAGAGCTCCCAAACTGAGGCCTGTGCTGTGTTTCAGATGCTGCTGGCCATGGCTAAGCCAGCTCCTGCAGCATCTCTGGTTCACGCAGTGCCTCCTCTCTGCTACAATAAAGTAGCACCAGTTCTTCTGTGGGAATGATAACATACTACACCACTGAGATAAAAAAAGCATAATGTTAAACCTTGGTATGTTTACACCTCCTGAGAGAGGGGAAAGAGGCCTATAAAAATCCTGCTAAAGGAGCCAGGGCTGTTCAGATCATTTGCAGCTTGATAGGTAAACCCTGCTGCCTGTTTTTACTGGGACATGCTGGTGCTGGTCTTATAGACCAGTTGGGGTTTAAGAAGGTTTTTGGACTGAGTGTGGCTGTTTCTTGAGGGTTTAAAGACATTTCATAATGTTCAAATCAGACAGGTAGCCAGGGAAGTTTGGCTCTTTCCTCCCAGAAGCAGGGAAAAGTAAAACAAGGCTACAATTATGGTGACAGATGGTTTGTCACACACAGCATTGCTAGTAATTTTGCTCCTTACACATTGAAGGAGATCTGGAGTGAAGCTGAAAAGCTAAGAAAGTCCTCTAGTTCTCTCTTGTTCTTCCAAAATGTGTTTTCTAATCCATTCTGGTATTCCAAAGCTATCAGTCTGAATTAATGGAAACAGAGCAAGGGAACAGTCCAATTTCTATTAATTATAGAGGCAGGTTTGTGCAATAAACAGAATTCATATCCCTACAGTGCTGCTTAAGTACCTATAATTCAGCTGCCCTGCTCACAAGTGCAGCATCTTCTTCACGTTGTTTTACAAATTAGCAAACCTGGAATCAGCAGCTGTGTGCAGTGTGCTGACATTTAGTGCAACTGCAGGGGATCTGATCTGCTGGAAGCCACGGGTGGTCCTCCAAGTGCCGCTTTTTGCCGCGGTGGAGTTGCATCTCCCAAATTAAGTGCTCCTAGATCAGCTAAATGTTTTCCATTGAAGTGAAAATATAGACACTTAGGAAATAGTATCAGTTACTTATGGTAACTGCTGATACTCTTCTAAGTGCTGCCAAGCTAACATTTGGGGGGTGCCCTTTCAAAGATGAGCAGAAAGGGGGGTCAGGGCACTGCTGACCTTCCAGCTCAGCCCACTGGTTTATATTTACAGCAGGGTACATGGAATAGGAACCCACACATGGATATCCTTGCTCAGGGACCAATACCCCACAGGAATTTATTTTGTGCATCAAAATCTGCAGAACAGAACTGGATGTGCTGTGTCCTAAGCAGCCCTTCCTCTCCCACCACCAGCATTGGTGGCAGTAGCAATGGGCTGGATGAGCATCCTCTGTCACATCAGAGCAAGCCTGAGACTAGAGAATCTCAGAAGGACCTGGCTGCACTATTCCAGCTCTGCAGAAGGAAGTGAGAGCTTTGGAAGTGGTGATAGACAAAAAGCAAAGCTCCTGGGGGCATGAAGGAAAACTGGAAAGGTGCAGAGCAATAGTCATTCTTGTTCCACTCCTGCTTTCTGCTTTCCAGATTAAATAAACTTTGCTTTTCTCTGCACTGAGTAAGAGGAAGCAAATTGCTGCTTCCCAGTCAGCAAATGTGTTTGATAGCAGAACTCCTGCTGCAAGCCTGGAACTTTGCACCAGCAAAATGGTCTGGCTGGGCAGTGCTCTGGTAGCAGAAACACTTCAGGAGCAACATTTTCCAGCCCCTGTAACGTGCCAATAGCAGATCACTTTGGGTAAAAACGTGTTGTGGTGGCAAATGACTCCACCAGGATACACAAAAAACAAAAAGGCACTTCTCTGAGCTAGAGTGCAAAAGGTTGATTTTTTTAATCAACTACTCACAGGGTTGCTGGTGTTACATTTTAAACATCTGACTCAGGCAGCCGAGTGGAAAGGTGATAAAATCCTTGACGTTGATTGAATTTCCATTGTGGCAAAATGTAAAAATAAATACAAACACTATGAAGAAATAATAAAAAAAAAGCTACTCTTGGACAAAATGTTCCACGTAATTTTTTTAAATCTGTACAGATACTGACAGAAAAAAAAAAATCTCTTTTTTGCCTTGCATGAAGGACAAAAATCAGCTTGCAAGCACTCTTCCAACAGGAATTATGTTTAAATACTGAACCGCCTGCCTGTTTAAGGAGCGTATTTCTTCAATTACACCCAACATTAGTGCAGCTGTTAAGATTTCCCAGTGGACCACTGAAAACTGAAGAAATGCCTTTGCTGGGTTGCTGACAGGCTCTGTGGCATTGCTCTGGCCCTTCTGCATTCAGCTGCTGACCTCAGAGGTGTAAATAAGGAGAGAATCAAGTTCCCAGTCTCTTCTGAGTACATATCAAAGAGCACTGAAATGATAGACTTCATTAAGCTTGTACAGCAGCTTTAAAAGAAGAATTTTTAAAAGCAGCTCTAGTGTAAGGAAGAGGAGCAAGTGTAGGTGAAAGTTAAAATTTTCACCCTATACAATAAAAATGCAGTTCCTGATATTATTTTCTCCAATTGAATTACTCCTATGAAATCAAAACAGGATAAAAGTCCTCTGAACATATTAGGAGGAAGACTACCAGCTTTTATTTACTTATTACACAGTATTAGAGAGAAAGGCACACACTTTCCACCAGGGACAGCTCAAGGCATGAGCAGGGCATTAGCTGTTCCCTTCACAGGTTTCCCTACAGGTATGTTTGCTTAAATGATCCAAATAATTTGAAGAATTCAAACACCAGCTTTTAGGAGCAAGGTAGTATCCTGAAAATTTCTCCATATGAAAAACATTTTTGGTTATACTTCCCTTAGCATCCTCAGTCACAAGCTCTGCTGTAAAGCACCTTTATAATGGAAATGGTCTCCAGGATTTCAAGGTCGTTGTGACAACACAGCTTTCCTGCATTTTGATTCAAATGTAATTCATATGATTACTGAGGCTCAGAGATTCTTTAAAGAGATGGAGGCAGGAAGAACATCCATAGAAACATTCATCTGGGTGAAAATTAACACATAATTGTTAAACTGTCCTAAAGAGCAGAGAATACAGACATAACTCATATGGTCTGATTTTCAGCATCTATTTCCTTGTTTCATCAATAGCAGTATCAAATGCTTAGTAAAAGCCTTTTGTTGCTTGGAAGAAGGTGTGTGGAGGCTGGCCAAATGATGGACACCTTAGAGACAAAGACCAGGAAAGGTGAGAGGGTGCAGGCTGTGTCTGTGGTAATTATTTGAACAAATCCCATCTGGGTGGCACTGGAGGACAGGGGCAAGCTCTTGCTCCCTGGGGAGGTCTCCTATGTGTCTTCAGTGCACATTTCAGGAGCCAGAATCTGTTTTTAATCTCCCCTGTGATACTTGGTGTGTTAGGACAGTGATTTCTGCCTTGATCCTGCTCATTCCTGCCACTGCTGGGTGGCTGCTGGCCGGGATCAGCAGCACAGCCCGTGGCAAAGCCAGCAGTGTGTGGGGTGATCGTTCCCAGGGAGGTGCCACGGGGCTCTCCAGCTTGGCAATGTCCCCAGGACAGAGGTGGGATGTTCCTCTGGCTGTCAGCCTTGGTGTTGAGGAATTCTGAGCCTGCAGCACATGAAGCACTTCCCAATTTGGGAGGTCCCTCGTACTGCGGGCGTTGGTGCCCGACACACAAAGGAACTTCCTTGAGCAGGGAAAGGAAACAGAGCTGCTGGAGAAAAGTGGGAGCTTTTTCCCTCAAGGAAGGTGGAACACATGTGGACCTCACACATCCACACATGAGGATGTGGCCTGTCCTGGACACTGCCCCTGTGTAAAGCTGGGTAGGAAGAAACCCACCCTCACTGAGCTGCCCATGCACAGCCTTGAGGTTCTTCTCCCAGCAGCTCTGGGGATCAGGATGGTGCTGAAATAGTGGGATCTGGAGAGTTTGGAGACCTGAATCAGGACCTCTCCTGGATCTGCAGCCTGCCCTGGTCAGCACAGCCAGGCAGATGTTGTCAGGTGAACCCACTTGTGGAGGAGAAGCTGTTCAGTGCCAGACCTCTCACTGGCTCTCCCAGAAAGGCAATTCCCACTGAATATCTTTCACTGGAACTCCAGTACTGAGATGAGTATCTTCCAGGAGCTATTACAAAATAGCTTCCCACAAATAGCCCAGCAGCCCAAAATCTATTCCTGCAGTCTGACAATTTCAGTGTGTTGCCAGCTCACTTTGCTGCCACCAATTCCTTAAGGCAGTTTTGCCCAACACTGTTGAAAAGGAAAACACTCACTGTGCCCTGGGGGAAATGAAGCATGGAAGTCCCGTTATCACTGACAGAAGTTTTGTCTCTAATTCCCCATCTGCTCTTCTGAATGTTAACCTACAGTGCTGGCACATCAACTCAAATGATAAATAAGAATTCCAAGCAGGAAGCAACAAAATATTAGTCAGATAGGCTGGTGGTGTCTGCAAAAATGTGATGTGGATGCTCATGTTTCACAGAAGAGAAATTATAGGACAAAATAATGTTGTTGTGTTACACTGATTGAGGGAAAATGCTATCACAGAATAGGACAAAGTAATGGTCAAAACCAGATTTATTTAATTTTTTACCTTAAACATATATAGGATCCTGCACAGTTCCTCCTTTCTCTTCTTATTGTTATTTGTGTTTAGCAGCTGAGTAAAATAGCACGAGATAAGAAATCTGTGAGAAGAGCAATAATGTGATGCACAGTGTTAACTTGCTGGATTTGGAAATATCCATTTATCTTGGTTAAACAGAAGCTTGGCCCAAGTACTAAGCCAAGTAATCATGATTAGGGAGAGAAAGAGATATTCACCTCCTTGGAAACTCAATACTTTTCAACAGTAATAGCACTGCAGTTGTGATAAATGACAGCCAATCAAACAAAAATTAACGAGGATTTATTAAATGAAATAAGAAATAGCAATGAAGAGCCAAACACGGCGGCCTGCCTCGCCTAGGGAGTCAAGGAGAGGAGTCGGCGCCGGTGTGCCGGGTGTGGAGCCACCGAGGGTTGGGGCCAGAGTCACACCCGGGGGATGTGAGCTCCGGGTTTTATATTCTTTGTGAGAGGTGTGTCCCACTCAGTCACCACGCCTCCTTCCAGCCACAGTGTCACTTTTTATTGGCTCGTTGGTGTCTAAGGGGCTTTGGTTGGATGGCATGAGGCCAACAGGATGGATGTATTTATCCCCTTATGCTAATGGCGTGTCTGGTAGTGCCTCCCCTTTGACTCCGGTTTCTAGATTTTTCCCTTAGTCGCCATCTTGGGCCATTCATTTCAATAGAACAGTTCTTAAACCATTACATTAACATTTTTAACTTTCACTAACTTGTAACAATTCTTAACAATTATCACCCTTGACCTTGGTATAACTACATAAACTCATTAACCATGTAAATCTCTTAATTGAACTAATACAAAAGTCTGACCTTAAGTCATATTTATCACAGCAGTGACATTGTTCAGAGCTGGATGCTTGCAGTAATTAATATAGATTATTGTCATATGAGGGATGGAAGCATCTGTGACTGCTCCTACCATTGCTTTCATTTCTAGACCAGTTATGAGACCAAAAATACATTGGGTTTTTGTTTCATGGACGTGGCCCCTTCACTTTCACTGTGCTCCACTGCCTTCAGAGAACAGCAGAGGTTTTATTCCCTTTTTTGCTTCAAAACTGCATTGAGGGCTTATGCACACTCTTCTGTCTTAGGGAGACTTTGCTTTTGTTCTTCCTCACTATCTTTTTTCCTGACTCTCAAGGAGAATTGGTTTTATGCTAAAAAGTATACTACAAGAACACATCTGTAAAGAGATTCATGAACTCCAGAGCTATTGTTTTCCAAAGAGGCTGATTCTGCCTCTGACCATCCAGCACAGTGAACTCGTCTGCAGAGCAGGTGCTTTAGAGTTTACACTGATTTTTGACCTCGTAGCTGGTGCACCACTGTTGAGCCCAGTGCATCAGCCTCATCTCAGTAATCAATTGACTCCTTGCCTCACCAGATTTCCCACACACCTCAAGCACTGCTTTGTGCATTTCATTACTACCTTGCTGCTCTCTCTTGTGTGGGCACATCACTACTCTCTTCTAGGTTGTGGTCCCTGCCTTTCTAGCACTCTGCCTTTATGTGAACCACTTAGTTTCCAACTTTCTCCCTGCCTGGCTTATCAGGCTGGATTTCATCTGTGTCCTAACCATAAATGACTCCATTAGAAAGGCTTCCTTCTTCTTGCACTGGAAATGGCTCTCTGGGGCATGTGCCTGCCCTATAGAAATTAGGGTTTTGCATTGTTCTCCCTATCAGCCAGCTGGCTTCTGTCCCTAATATGTGGCTTGGACATCCTTACCACGCCTCCACAGATTAATACAGAATATACAGAAGATACCTGGTCATATATGAGCAGAGGTCTCCAACTGGCGAGCACTAGCTGTATCAAGAGGTCACTAGAAATATTACTACCACATTATTCCCAAGAACTGTTCTATTTTGCTATGAATAGTAGAGTTACTCAGTAGAGAGAAATCCCTTCCATTCAATTACTATATTAATATTGAGCTCATTGCTAAAACAACAGCTCCTCAGCACTAATCAGCAAGAAGCAATCAGGCAAAGCCAACAGGGATCTCCAGAGGACACATGTGTGAGTTCAAAGGTCCACAGAGTTGTAGCTGTGTTCCACATGACTTAGGAGCCAGCAGGCAGCTGCACCTACATTTTAAATATTACATTTTAAAAAATAAGGACATAAAAATTTTAAGTTCTATTAAAATTATGTGAAACGTGTGCAGGAAAAAAAAATAACGTCTGGAGCTTTTCTACAGCACTTGGGCAAAAAATTTTGTTTTGTGAATCTGACACAGCAATTTATCATATTCAACTGAGAGGGCTACAGATGGTGAAGTTTGTGTTCTGAAAGGATGACAAGCCACTGCAGAGTGCTTATGATGCCAATTTTACCCTTTTGTAATAAGACAAAGAGGAAAGATGCTCATGAGAACCAAGCTGTGTGTTTGTTTTTACCAGAGTTGCTTATTTCACAGCTCCATGGCTCAGTATCAGTAATACTGGGCATTACAACTGTCTTTCTCCATCAAATCTTTTCCTTAGTTTCAAGGGAGACAAGTGCTTTCTACCCAGTGTCTGTCATAACCAGGTTTCTAAGCTGATGTGTCAGGACTATTCACAACATATCTGTAGACATTCCTCTGCATCCAGAGGTCCTCCAGCAGGTCTGAGACCAATTGTGATGGAACACAACTGCCAGCCAGCTGGAGATAACACACTCAAGCTCCTCCTGTTCCTCCAGTCCAGCAGTCTCTGACATTTAGATCTCAACTATCTGTTCCTTTCATATGTCAGCAGATGTAATACAGCATTTTTCACTGACAGACAGAGAAAATAAACCAGCAGCACACAGTTAAGTAACTCTCTTGAATTTCCAGGTCACATTGGCAGGGCCAATCCAGCACTCCTGGTCCTCTTCCCTGGTCACTCTTTTGGATCAGATCTTTAATGGACTTGCCTGCACAAACACAGTGCAAAAGTGGTTGCCTGCAGTGGTGAAGGAGCTTTACACAAACACCCAAAGCAAAGACCAATGTCAAAATACCAATACCAAATACCAGCAGCCAAAGCAAAGAGCCAGCCTGCTTACTGGGTGAGCAGTGCAGGCTGGGGCTCCTGTCTGATCCAGGGATGGCTCCAGGGAAGATCCTTTGCAAATCACGTCCTTGCTCTGCTCTGAGTCTCTGTGCCACACCTGTACCTTTGCAGGAGGAACAGATGTCCCTGGTGGTGGCCTTCAGTGAGATGGGACATGAGAAGCTGCAGCAGTGGCCTCACCCTGCTGCTGACTCTCCACCCCTCAGCAGCACACGGGTCTGGCCAGCTGCACTCTGCTAGATGGTCATAAAAATTAACAGGAAGACTGACTGCAGACTGCTGTATTTTACCACAGAAAGTAGACTCAAACAACAGCTAAAACTGGGGAGGAGAGGAGGGAAAGGGCAGCACAGAAGACAGACCAAAGGCAACATAAGAGTTGTATTTATTTTCTAATCCCATCTCTTTCAGTGTCTGTGATGAGCGCTGTAACTAAAGGAATCTAACTGAATAAGAATTTCAATATGTCCTGAGCAGATTGGAGCTGTTTCCATTCATGAGCAGCACGTCCCAGCTGTAATTGCCTGCTTGCTTATCCACACAGCTCTTTACAGCTAATCCAAATGCAGACTCAAAAATAAATAGTGCCAGAGCATTCACTTCCCGCTGGGCAGTGGTTTTAGCTCTCCTCTGCCTTTGCTTTGTTCCAGCTGGTGCTCTCCATGGCACAGGGACTGGCTCAAAGGAGATAAAAGATGATTGACCTGCTCAAGGAATTAGGTGACAGAAAAGCCACTCCTGCCATATCTGCCCTGCCTCTTTGTGCTTTTCCTCTGGGTGCTGCTCTGCATCTGTTTATGTCTCTCTGCCCTCACCTCTCTCCCCAACCCATCACTCATGCAGCATTCTTCTCCTTCGTGGTTTCCCCAAAAGCTGCTGGTGTCCCCTGTGTCCCCAGCAGCACATCACCCTTCCTCTCCCTGTGCTCCTACCCTCAAACACACTGCCAGTATTCTAGTGCTGGAGTGAAACTCTCTTCAGGGACATTTAAAAGCCATGTCCTTCTCAGATCAGCTTCTCTGGAGGGGTGTAAAGCTGAGGCACAGGCACACAAAGCTGGATGGGGCGTCCCCATGGACAGGGCTTGGCACAACCACAAAGCAAGGCTCTGCCTTTGCTCTCTGACACAGGAATCTGTACGTGCCTTGGCTCTCCTCCCTCATCACTGGGTGGAAGGTGGTTGTCCACCATTTTTCAGGCTGTTTTGTCAACTACAACCACCACAGATTTCCTGAGAGCCTTTGGCCAAGTCTCAGCAGCCTCTGTGCCTCTGTTCATCACCCCTTAAACAGCACTGCCAACATCCTGTTGCTTCAAACTTTGGGATGTAAATCCCAGGTCCCTGAAATGGCAGCAGTATTGACAGGACATAGGAGTCAATTCACTTCAGCATAGTCAGAGGCATTCAGCTCTGTGCCACAAATTACTCTTAAAAATAGATTTATTAGTATCCAAAACAGCATCCTTTAAGATCTGTCCCAGTAGGTACCCACAGACTCAGCTGGGGAGAAGGGCATTCCCTCCTGATGACCACCAAAGAGCTCAGCATGGAGCACTGTGCCTGCACTCCACCTCCTTTCTCTCACCCCATCTCCATCTCCCACTGGGTTTATCAGGGCACAGCCACAAGCCACAGAGCCTCCTCACTGCCACCCACGTGCTGCTACCCAGCCAGCCTGGCCCAGGGCTGTCCAGCTCTCTGGTGCACTGCAGCACTCAAGGTGATAGATCCCTCTGCAGCTGCAGAGCACTGTGTCAAGGTTTAAAGGAGAGCATCAAGTGAGGTAGAGCAGCACTTTCACTGCCTTCCTCCTTACCCCCAGGACCCTTCTCCATCAGTGTAAACCACCTGGTCTTTGGCAGAGCAGAATTCCCTACAAAATTCTCTTGGCTCAGCTGGATGGAAGGAAATTGCAGGGAGGTGACCCTGCACTTGCCACTGCTGCACCCCCTCCCAGAGCCAGCCCCATTTTACAGGCAGACTGTGCCCTTCTCTGGAGCCAGGGAGCAGCTGAGATGATGAATATAGTGCTTGTCCAATGTGTCACTTGCTACGTAAATTCAAATTCAGCACAGAAAGCTAAAAATGTTTGTAGAATCCTGACAGGCAAAGTGGACAATTATGTTCAGCTGCTCCTCACAAATGTTGATCCTCATGACTGCAATGTGCCAAGAAAGGCATTGCCTCGTGCTTGGATTGCAAACTCACCAGCACAAGAGGATGGTGAGCAGGGCTGGCTCTGCCCTGGAGGTGGCCTGGGAGTGTCCTCTGCCAGGTACAGTGGTGGCACCCACACTTCTCTTGTACAGACAAGGAAGCTCAGGCCAGAATGCCAGACTGCTCCAAGGCAACCAAAAGGTCACCAGTGGAGAGAAGTTGTGGGTCTCTTGCTTGCAGTGACAGACAGTATCTCCCTCCTTTGTAGCTGACCTGGGGGCACAGGAATTTCTTCAAATTTGCTGTTTCAAACAACTAAATCAGAATAATTGAGGCTAACACAGTGTGGCCAAGGTGAGTGAAACAAGTTGTCACCGGGATAGTACTGTACAGGAAGAGGCACTTGGAAAAAAATAAGAAAAGAAAATTGGAGAAGAAAGTTAAAGGTAAAAAGATGAGGAAAAATAAAGCTACAAAGTCTGCAGCCATGCTGCTTGGACTAGGATAGTAGCTCTTGGGAAAGGGGAAGCCTAGGGATGAAGAGCATCATTAAATGGAAGAGTTTGAAATTTTTTTCAAAACAAAGAAAGTTGGCACTAGAGAGAAAAACATGAGATGGAAACCTGGGAGATTCAGAGGTTACATTGCAATATTTTATTTTGAAGTGTGAACATATTTTCATGTAGCAGGGAGATACAGATCCCTCAGCCTTTCTGAATACTTCTTTTTCTCCTGTATATACTGGAAAGAGGGAATTAAAGATTGACTTGAAGTGTAAAGAAATACTGCCTTAGAAAACACACCTAAATTTCACTGTGTTCCACAGACAGCTAATCTGCACCTCCACTTGTCCCTGAGAGCCCTGCTCTCCTCCTTTGGATATGGAATGTCCCAGACATGCCTGTGACATGGGAGCCCAGCAAGAGCACTCTGTGTCCAGGATGTCTCCCTCATTCAACTTAAAATCTAGATGGAGAGCTCAGCTCTGAGCTCTGGGGAGATTTTGGAGCAGGGTCAGAAATAGAGGTGAATCATTAATGAAGCATCATTAAGCATCACTCTTCCTATACTCTTGTCAGTACATTAGCACCAGCTGCCCACTGTCCCTTTTCCCCTTGCCATAATGAGGAACCCCAGGTTCAAGGTCATCTGCAGGCTGGATTAGTCTGGTGGTACAGCTGGGGCTCCTGAGATGCTGCAGCCAGAGCAGCAATTTGTGTCACTCTGTCCTGCCCCATCAGCTGTGGAGCAGCAAAGTTCTGTCACGAGGCACAAGTTCACCCTTTGATGTTGCTTTTGCTGCTCCTCCATTCAGAGCTGCTGCTGCCAGAGCATTAAATGTTCCCTAAGTGGTGGCTGTGTTCTGCTAATGCAGATGCATTTCTTCTGTGAGTTACCTTAATTGGGTTTTTGGTGTGCGTTTTCTGTCTTGTTTTAGATGCAAACAAGAGTCCTTGGTCCAGTTCTTTCATTCTTTCAATACCAGGACTGGAAAACTGCCCTGGATCATCTCCTGAATCAGACAGGAGCCTCTTAATACAGTAGTTATTTCCCCCACTCTGCCTGGGAAACTCCTCCATGCTCTAAGGCACCTGAAAGCCACACCACCCTCCAGTCAGGCTACATTTTACATCCAAAATTCAACAGGCTATTTTATTTATTCTCCCATCCTCCATCTCTCAATATTTTCCCCTGTTTTCTGGCTCATCAAAGCCATAAGGGAACATTCTCTCACCAGACAGAGGCATGTGTGACACCTACTGGGACACAAAGTCTAATTGTCAGTATTCAGTAAATTCACCTCAAAGTGAACAACTGTCTCCTTGCAGGATGCCTGGTTTCAGTCTCTTCTTTTTCTCATGGGTGATGGTGGGTGGGACCACTCAAACAAAGGGTCTGTCTAGTCATGAGAGAGATCAAATGTTTCCCATCACTCAACAGCAGCTGACCTGTCTGTCCAAGAAAAGGCACTGACAGCTGTGTGGTGGCACAGGGAGAGGTTAACATGTGGACTAGCAGCAAAACTCTGGGGTTGCCAGAGAACTCCCTTGGGGTTTGAATGAATCATCTGGCTAGGAAATACTGGGATAAAGCACCCAGCACTTGTCAGTGAGGGATGTGGGTATATTCAGACAGAGCTGAGGTGGTCAGTGGTTGTATCTTCAGGTGAATGTTTAGCTTTTGTTCCCTTTTGATGACTCCAGGTGTCTTTTATGAGGCAAAATTAATGCAAGTGCTTCTCTTTTTACAGTGGCCACATTGCCCAGGAAATGAAATGTCATAAGGGGGAAAAAACTCATTAGTTTGGTGCCATAAGTGGTTCTTCAAGGTCTCAAAAATCCTATGATTAACATAAACATAGGCAGAGGCAATTACAAGCAAACACACATATAAAACCCAGCTTTCCATCTGAAAACATGGTCTGCAACATCTCTCTTTGGCTGTTCACAGCTGTGGTGACCTAGAGGTAGGGGACTTTTCATACCAATCATGACACAAACCAAAGGCAGAGGAGGGAGAGTGGCCAACCCAGGGTGAAAGTGAGGACAACAGAGTTTGTAATATTGTCCCTGAGGCACCAGCTAAGGGATTTTGTGATTTACCCTCAGAACTACATCGTTTTTTGGAGCAATTTGAAACAAATGCTGCCCTGGCATGTTTTCTTCACACTGCAATCCTCAGCCAGGTGGTTGCTGTTGGGTGGATATGTTGATATCCCTTAGGACAGGGCATAATAGCTCTAATCTTATAAGAGCTATCTCAAGTCTTCATCTTGAAGTGGCTGAAAAAGTGGACCTCTTGTCAGGTTTTCTAGTGAGTTCCATGAAATCCACCAGAAGGTAATGAGGTAATGTTCAAGAAGAGGATGAGAGCAGGAGAAGATGGGAGGAGTGGGACAGCATCACAGACTCGTGTACTTGTACCAGGCTGTGCACTCTTTACTCTGCATTTCTGCCTTAACCTTGAGCATTCACTCAGAATACACCCAGATATGAGAAATGAAGCGTGTTTTGTTAAAAGCAAAGCTTGGCCTCCTTGTCTGTCACTGTGGCAACCGTGTCAAGAGACAGCTGTGTTGATGCCAGGCTGAGTAAATAGTGAAGGACAGAGATGTTCAGGCAAGGTCAAGCAGAAAGCCCAGAGTCCCACCCAGCACCCTGACTAGCAAATTCACACCAAGTACAGCAGTCTGTGGATAACCTGCCCTGCAGGAACATCCCCCACAGAGCCCTTCAAAAACCAGCTCGGAGCATCTCTTCTCCACTGTTTTTAACAGGTATTGTTGCAACTTTAGGTGCTCTGTCTGTTCAAGCAATCACAAAATCCACTCTGAATGAGAGGCTGACACCCTGCAGTAATGAGTTTCATAGGCTCATTACTTGTTGCATGATAAAAGTAAGCTGCCAGCAGCTGACTCTGAGAAGCAATGGGGAAAAAGAGAAAAAGTAGTGTTATTTGTTTTCCCAGAAAAGAGAGAGGGGGCAGGGAAGAAAAAAGGTTCATAGTCCTGCCTGGAGACTTACCCAGGAAGGGAGAAAGGCATGGAAGTTTGTAACTGACCTGCTGGGGCACAGGATGCTTGTGAATGTTGAAGCTTTGGATGTTATGAATCCTCCAAAGGCCTTCAAAGAAGGGTCTTGGGGAGTTTGTATTGTTGCTGGTGCACAAAAGGTTTTTAGCTAACACCTAACCCCTGCCTAAAGGAACCATGGACTTCAGCCACTCATGTCGACCTCTGGAGTAGTGTTATGATGTCACCAGTGTTACAATTTTACACAAAATTAGGTGTGTAATTGTGTGTTAAATAGTGGTAGTTAGCTTGGATTGCCCAACTAACGAAGCAGGCAGCATTAAAGCTGTCACATATGGGCTGCTCCAGGGCACTGGCACTGTAAGGGAGTCTGAAATCACTCTGACTTCACTGGAAGAGAAGCCTCCCTTTTCCTTCTCTGGCATCCCCTCAGTGGGACAGACCTCCTCACCCAGCTCCCAGCCCAGCAATGCTCCTGCAATTTGCTCTGGAGTTTATAAATCTGCCTCCCTGCCCAGGAAGTGCTGCCCAGGTGTCCCTGTAGGCTCTGACAGGTGGCAGAAGCTGCTGATCACCTCTAATGTGTGTTCAAGTTTTCCTTAATTAAGAAGAGGCTCTCTAATAGCATTCACCACCATCTCCTGGTGGCTCTGGGACCACTCAGGCTGTGGCAGTACAACCAGCCAGGCTTTCCTGCAATGTGTGATATCCCAAAGAGTGCAATGGCAGATACATAATTTTATTTTCCAGCATTAAGAGACTCAGCCTGGGGCAGACTCAGTCCAGCATCCAATGTTGGGTAGTTGGTCTGACCCCTCCTGCATGGTTTGGACCAGAAGCACCAGCTGGGTGGTCACTGTGGTGCTGTCTGAGGTAACAGTGTGAGGATTTCACTCAAGGTCTGACAAGTGAAATTTCTGCCTAATATCACTATCAAAACATTTAGTTGTTGGCTGTATTAATTAGATCCCAGCAGATGCTGCTTTACCTTCTAAACTATAGTTATTTCAGGGAGGAAGTACCTCATCTTGCTGTTTATTCCCCAATACTTACCTACAGTGGTTGTAAAGAACAGAGCTGTTCTTGGCATTCAGACTGCAATGATGACCACAGAATCAGGGAAGGGGCTGGGAGAGATTCCCCTCCTTTCTCCTCCCTTCCTTTGGACCACCTTCTTGTCCAATCTGCTGCTCACAAATGCAGCCAAAAGCTTCACCAAATATTGCCTCCTCTTATTTTAAGCAAGCTCTTCGTCTGCAAGCCCCAGTCCTGAGCCAGCATCTCTGAGCATGGTGCAGGATCCCAGCAGGGAGGAGGTGACAGGAACACCAGTTTGGCCAGTTTGCCTGGCCAGCTGCCCAACCAGGGTGTGAATTTGGCCTGGGGCTGTGTCATGGACCCTGTGGTGGGGGCTCTGGGCTGACTCCAGGTGGAATGCCCAGTCCCTCAGCACCCATCAGCCTGTCTGCACACAGATGGATTTTGGCTCCTGTCCACATCAGTCTTCCCCTGCAGCCACCTCTACAGTATTTAAATATTCTCCTGGTTCACTACTATGCAAATATTGAAATTAGCCCTTTGCAGGATTATGGAGACAGTGACATTACAGACTCTCCTAGATCATGTGCCTTCTCTGCTGACAGTATCAGCCATCAGGTTTATTTTTCAGTGAGCTAAAGAATTTCCCCCAGTGTATGAAAACTTCACAATGAAGTATTGGGTATCTGGAATATTTTTCCTTAAGCTTTTATCTGAATGCATTAAAAACACAAAATGCTGTGCTGTGAAATAATGCAAAATGCAGCTCTCACAGGAATGGCCCAATTCTCAGAGACTGAGATTTTTGACTGAGCCTCACTAAAACCAGAAGGAATTAAGAAGGGCTGTGAGGGGAGCCATAGCCCTGCTAGCAGGTCCAATATGGCCTTAGACCCTGAGAGAAGGCAGCAGGTCTCATACCCTGCAGTGAAACAAAGAAGTCCTTGGGCAGGGATCTAATCAGTCTGGCCAAGTGGCCTCGGGAGAGTAATTTCTCCATGGGAAAAGATATCTTTGTCATATGAGTTACATTTCCACAAAATATTGCATTTACATCTCATTCTTGTGCCTCATCCAGACACCTTCCCTGAGAGCCTCACCTTACAGAGAGCTGCAGAACAACCAAAAACCTGTAATGAGAGTGTACATGCTTAAACAATGGCCATTTTGTCCCCGAAAAATACTGCCATAAGAACATTGACACACCTGTCACCTTTCCTTAACCTACTGATGATTTCTGTCCTGTGGTGTGAACCCTTTGCATTGTGGAGCAGAGCTATGCCTGATAAACCAGCCTCACCTTCTGCCAGTGGGGTTAATGGGATTTGTTCTCTATTGCACACGCTGTTCTCTCATCCCCATCAATTTACCTCTCACCTCGAGTTAACACATGGTCCATCTTCGGAGCACACTGGGCATGGCCACAGGGGATGTGGCACTCTGGATGTTATGTGCTCTGCCACGTTGGATGGGCAGTGACAGAAATTATCCCTCTTCCCCCAGGTCCTTCCATCGTCCCACTGCAGCGAGCAGAGCCAGCCCTGGGCAGCCCTCTAAAATGTTTATTTGGACCAGTGGCCGGGGATCCACATCTTACAGACACGATGAGAAAAGGTAAACAGCACATGTGCTGATCATCTCCTATGGGTTTGAATACCTGTGAGTGGCCCCTGGCCTGTCCCCATGATGGCACTGGAGGGATGCAAAGGGTCCTCCCTGTGCTGATCATCTCCTATGGGTTTGAATACCTGTGAGTGGCCCCTGGCCTGTCCCCATGATGGCACTGGAGGGATGCAAAGGGTGCCCTCCCTGTGCCCACAAGCCCAGCTGCTGCTCCACAGGCACAGGGCCAGCCCAGCAGGGCCAGGGTTACCCTGCCAAGCCAAAACAGAGCAGAGGGGATGCCAGAGCTGTGGCCAAAGTCTTCCTTGTTCTCAGCACCTCAGCAGCACACTGTGACCATCTCTGGGGTCAGCACAGGTTTCAAAGCACACAAATCCCCAGCCACGGGTTTGCAGCCCCAGCTCCAAGCCTTGTGAAGCCTTTATGCTTTTTGCAGGTGTCCTGCTTCCAGCCTCACCCACACTGGCCCTGCACCCCCTCCAGGCAGCACACAAACACAGTGCCTCCTGCCCCACACAGCTGTTACACATCTGGATGACACATCCAGCTGCCAGAGATGTTTTCTGGTTACACAAGTGCACGTGTGAGGATGGGCGTGTGTGCAACACCCTGCACGGTAGCTGGGGTTGTAAAGCTGCTTGAAAGTGAGCTGGTGGCTCAGCAGCCCACTGGAGTGAGAAGGCTGAAGGAGACAGAGGAATAAATGAGTTACTGGATCTCCCAGGGGAGCAGGGAAATGTGCCAAAGAGAAGAGAAGAGAAGGGAAGGAGAGGTTTGAAGTCCACAGACAAAGGCAGCGCTCAGTTGGGAACGAAAGAAGTTAAATATCAATGATGAAAGAACAATTGTCAGTAATGCTCAGACTCATCCTTCCAAAATCCCTCTCCTTTGTAGTAAGATTTGCTGGACAGCTTGTCTTGTCACAACAAGGACACATTTGCCTTTCTTTTCTTTCCTTTGCCCCTTCCCACCTCTCTTCAGTTCCTCTTGCAGTCACTATTAAATGTAATCACAAAAAATCAGACTCCAGTGAAACAAAAACAGATATCAATGTCTCTACAGTGCCAATTAGCAAAACACACTCTTCAGTAATTCTAATGAGACATTACTGCTGGCATCTGCTTGGGGAAATGCACTCCTGAATTCAGGCAGCAGAACTGCCCTCAGGACCCTGGGATTCTTTGGAGAATTGGCCAATTTGCTGAATGCTTCTGCAGAGGTTGCATAGGTGTTCAGCTCTTTGGATTATCTGATCCCAAATAGATATTTTGAAGAAAAAGAGGCCAGCTTGGCACCAGGTTTCCATGAACTTTCAGCTGGAGCTGGTTGTCTAAATGCCTCCTGCACTTCTGCAAGCCTCTTCCTTAACTGAATTTTCCCCAGGCTAAAGTCCTTCTGCATTAGAACACTGTCATGGTCCAGGGTTAGACACTGGGAGGAGATATCTGCACACACTTTGGCCTGGCTGGAAACTCCTGATTAGCACAGCCTTTGACTCTCACCATGCCTTGAAGCTGGGCTTATTAACTTGGGCTGAGGGCTCAGCAGAGTCTGGTCAGTACAAATTCAGGCAGAGCTCATCCCTGCCTGCCTACAGAAGCAGGAAATAGGGAGCAGTATCTCAGTGCCTACACACCAGCCATGGTAAATTCAGATATCTTGACAAGCCTTCAGGTGGTTTTATTTCCCAAGAGGTTCTGTTGAGCTGTACAGAAGGACTTATTTGTACCTTGGGAGTGATTAATAAAATGCAGGAGGGAAAGGGAGGACAAGAAGATGGAAATAAGAGAGTGCTGATGGCAGCCTGAGGACTGCAGAGGAGAGGTGTGAACACAGAGCAAGTGCTGTCAGTGGGTGAAACTCATCCTCCAGTGTCTGGCAGTGATTTTAACACATGTAAGGTCACCAGTGCCATCATTATAGCAAACAGGTGGTGCCTTTTAGGGGAATGACTCACCTTAAATGACCCTTTTCTAGGAATTTTGTTCTTTAAACTTCAGACAGGAAGATTGTCATATGGATCAGCAAACCTGTCACTCATCATATGCTACAACCACAGATTTTTGAGGGGTTGCACCATAATATTAACTGTGCTGCAATGAGTCACTTGCTCTAAAGGAATCACCTCCTCCTGGGTGGAAGGTATCTCTCAGGCATCTCTTTTTGCAGGATCAGCACCAAAGTATCTGTATTTCCTTGCTGTTTTAGCCATCAGCAATTCCCCAGCTGCTTTGAAAAACTAGCCAAGCCCTCATTCTGTCTCAGCTGTCAAAGAGGCTCTCCACAGCATTGCAACCATTGGAAAAACAAAGCACTGCTTTGGTTTGGTTCAGTTTTGTCCAGCCTGGTGAGGAAGAGGGAAGGAACTGAGTGAGCAAATATGTTAATATCTATAGGAATCCTGCTACAACCATCAGAGAGTCTATTCTGAGAGCTCCAGAGAGATTTCCTGTTGCCATAGGTCTGCTAGCAAAAACTGATGCAGCCAAATATACCTATAAAAAAAAAAGTTTAAAAGTTGGGTTCTGAGCAGAAAAATCCCTGAACACAGGGAATTCTGCAGGTAAGATACAGGAGCAGTTTCTGACCATTGCATCCAAGGATTTCTGATATCAGTAAACACCTCACCATGAGGTAATCTGAGTGACATCTGCATAACAACTGTGGTATCAGAGAAGTGAATGTGAACTCAAAGTCATTCTGAATTATTCAGGCAGGCAGCCCTGTCTGACAAGCCCCACTTGCCAGAGGAGGCAATGTCTCCCTCAGTGTCACACCATGGTCCCTTTGCAAGGGGAGGCCTTTGAAGATAGGTAATCTGCATTTATTTGAAATAAATGAAGTAATTGCAGGAGCCTGGTTATTCTGGCTTTCCCATGAGGAAGCTTAACACTCTTTACAGAGCTCTTAGAACTGCTCATTCTGGAGCAGGAGGTACAGAAGGGTCTGCTGACCACATTGCAGAGGGATCCCTGCACTGCTGCTGTGCAGGGATGTGGGGAGGGAAATCTCTGCTCTGTCCCAGCAGGCACAGACCCAGCTGAGATCTCCTCTCTGGCTTCTGAGCCCAGGGAGAGCATCCTGCCCTTATCCTCCGAGCAACTTGGCAGGAAGGACACGGAAATTTAGCAGGGGAGAACTTTGGAAATGATCAAGGGTGCAAAGACCCTTTGTCCTTGGAGGCTTGCTTCCTATCAAATGCCTCTGCAGAGGACAGGGAGACCCTGGGTTCTGACAGCTGGGACCTTTCACAGCAAAGAGCCCCCCTGGATGTCGAGCAGGGAGGTGTCAGGTGAACACCAGCATTAGAGGGGCTCACCCCATGAGCAGCGTCTGGGAGGCAGCGACCTGTGCTTAAACACAGCACAGCAGGCAGCTGAGTGGGGCTGTGCAGCTCTGGGATCCAAAATCAGCCAGCTAAGCACAGCTCTTCCAGCTGACCGAGCAGAGAGAGGCCCCTGAGCTGTGCCAGGAGTTCACAGGGACACGAACCCACCCCAGCACAGCTGCACACGCCTGTGCAGGGCACTGCTGCTGCCCCTCTGAGGGAGGGAGGTGCTGAGGCTGCTCTGGGAGAGGCACAACTTGTCATGTTCCCCAAACCAGGGCTCTAAGGGGCAAAAATGCGAAGTTTTCTAACAGCAGATGTTCCCAGTACCGCACAAAGAGAATTGGCATCTCCCCAGGGCAGGCACAAGCCTGAGGAGGAGGAGGGAGGGTTGCTCAGTGTTGTCTCCTGGGCTGTGGCAGGACTGCTGGCATGGGCTGGCATGTGCCACACCATGATCCAGCCTGGCAGGGTCACCAGGCTGACTCCTGGCAGGGATTCAGGGGAAAAAAGCCCTCAGTGAGATGTACCAGGCTCTCACTTCGCTGTTGTTTGGGGCTTTGAATAACAAGTATTCCCAAAAGAGCAATGGAAGCAGTGCTCCAAGCCTGACCTTGAGGCAGAGCTTTCTTTAGTTTTATTTCCTATGGTAGGTGAGCTTGGAAGATGCACCTGGCAGGTGGTCACCAGTCACCCTTGCCAGGTAGCTCATTTTCACTGCACACCTTTCAGTCCATCCTTTTTTTACCTCTGATGGCAGGTCCCTTGGCTCAAGGCACTTGTAACCAATCTCAATTAGCTATTTGTTTTTAAAATTGTCCATTTGTGTCCCTTTTATGTCCTGTGACATTAGTGAGTGATTGTGCTGGCCTGTTTCATGCCTACACGTTGACATCAGTTATGCTGTGTGATCGTTTAATGTGCTGGAACTGCATGACAACCTCTGCCTTCCTGCCTCCTTCCATTTGGGAGCAATGCAAATCCTGATGGCAGCAGTTAAATGCAGTTTGATAAATAATAATAGAAAGGTAACATTAGGTTATTACTCTACATTACTTTTTTGAAGGCAATTGCATCTGCCAGTTTACGATATATTTTTTCTCCCAAACAGCAGAGATAATCTTGACAGGCTGAATTACCATTTCATTTCCAACTAGGAAAACACTGACAAGCTTTAAAGGATGGTTGTGAAGAGAAACCATGGACATCTAAAGATGTAAATTGCAGTTGGATAAAAATCCTCAAGGGTTCTTATGTACAGGAGACTATTGACTGCAGCACCATCCAAGCAAGATTTTTGCTATAAAACCCCACACCATATGTGCTTTTCCTGACTATGACTCATCATCTAAATAGAAATTCAATTCCAGTCTCAGGGAGTCTATGATTAAACATATTTTTTGCTGTTGCTTCTGCTGTGTTTATGTATGATTTTACATCTATCTCACCTCTATTTCTTTATCCTTAACAGTCAATGTAAGTTCTCTGGTTGATCTGACTCAGTGATTTTTTTCCCCCACGGGTGAGTGAAACTTGGTGGCTTCAGCTTGGTGGGTTTGCCAGAGCCCAAAGTGACGTTGATGTTGCTCACCTGCCATTTTGCAGACAGTAGAAGAGGAACTCCTCCCACCTGTACTACTGTGTCCATGTTATGGTGGTGCCAGGGCTCAGAGGTGTGCGGTTCACATGCTTCGGGTGCTGCCTGGATCATTCAAAAGAGCCATAACAGAAAACACAGGAGATTTTGACCAGCCTCAGGTCTGTAAGTACATTTTAAACCCACAAAGTTTGAGTGTGTTTGAAATGTACTCAAATATTTCCTTCTCCACCATTGTGTCCTCATGACCCATTGAATCATCAAAGGCTCGGAGATGAAAGAAGGACTTATGGTTAGAAAATGCAAAGGACTCTCTGCTGAAGGGGGAATGGTTTGTTGTATCTTCCTTTTCTTTCTTTTTTTTTTTTTCCTTTTTTTTTTTAATCCCAGAACAAATAGCTCTGGTGGATAATTCTCTGTGAGGGTTTTCACTGTAATGAGTAACTGGGATTCCAAAAAGCTGTTTTACGAATAAAATAAATAAGCTTTCAATCAAAAAAACCCACAGAAATCAATTGCAAAATCCCCATAGTGTTTCATGAGCTTTGAGTCACACTCAGGGCAGAAAATTGCCCAAACCAATAGCTTGTAGTGAATCAAAAGATAGCATGGTCTTTTCAGATAATATTAATGATGACTTTCTTCAGGCTATTTCCTCCATGTGGTAACATAAGACCTGTTACCCTACTCAGCTGAAGAAAAGACACCTCTTACAACTGAACATCTTCTGGTGGCCTAAGATGGCACTGGCAGGTCAAATGCACCCCTGGAATAATTCTACTGAGCCAAAGAGGCTGTACCAAAGAAGGATTTACTGAGCTGGCACAAGTGTCTAATGTTTGTATTTGCTGTAAGGGGTTTTTACCTTTTCAGAAATGGCTGTAATTTATTTTGGAGATGAATAAGTTTCCACCAGGTCAGAGTGCATCCATTGAAAAAGGACACCTGAGGACCTTTAAGCCTTTCTCTCCCACGAGATGGGTATGGAGGTGGAACTGCCCACCCTGTAGAAGCTGCATTGATGATTAAATATGAACTTCACATAAGAATGTATTATTTTCAACCTCAGAAATATTTACCAAAAAATCAGGGATCACGACCTACTGGACAAAAGGAAAACAGTGACAGCCCTCAAAGCTGGAGAAGACCGGGCCATTCTGCTGGGGCTGGCCATGATGGTGTGCTCCATCATGATGTACTTCCTGCTGGGAATCACGCTGCTCCGCTCCTACATGCAAAGGTAATTTCGTGGTGCTCCCTGGTCTCACACCCCCTGCTCCAGATGACTCCTCGTGGCTCATTCTTTTGGCTCTTTTTATTAGTTTTATCATTTTTCCTTTGGTCAGCATAGGCCCAACTCTGCACTTCCTGCCCCAGTGAAAGCAATTTGAGTAATTCTGGCAGGAAGTGGGGGAAGAACTAGATCCCTGTGTGACAAAATCTCGACCCACAGGCTTTAGGCTTGGCACAGTTCAACACCAATATAATATCCATGTCAGCTGGCCTGCAGGCTGCTGAACCAAATAAGCTTCTCAGGGGCTCTTGCTGTGAAGCCCAGACTCAGGAGAAGGGAGCAAAAAATGGTTTTCAGTCTTGAGAAACTACACTTCCAAATGAAGGATGAAGAATTAATCTGGGAAAGAAATCAAGCTCTTTGTAGCATGTAGTTTTCCATGTTGGTTATTACTTCCATTTTAACGAGTGAAATCCTTATGAAAGATAGTAATTTCCTGAGAGTGAAAGACCATCTTTCATCATTCCTGCACTGCACTTAATTTTTCTGAGGCTTTCTCTGGCTTCCTGCTCTGCCACTGAGCAGAGTTTTTGGCCTGTGATTCATTAACAACATTTGTAATCAGTTTTCAAGCATCAGCCCTATTTAAAATCCAGCACAGACTGCAATAAGGCTGTCAGTGATGGTTT
This sequence comes from Notiomystis cincta, assembly GCA_013398075.1. Classification (NCBI taxonomy): domain Eukaryota; kingdom Metazoa; phylum Chordata; class Aves; order Passeriformes; family Notiomystidae; genus Notiomystis; species Notiomystis cincta. The sequence goes on along the minus strand of VZRX01009897.1, from coordinate 56,000 downwards.
TTTTTCTGCCCTGATTGGTGGAGTTAAGAGAATGAAAAATGTGTAACTGGAGATCAAAATATTAGTCTGCTGTGCCCCAAACCCCACTAAGGCAGGGGCACATACCTGGAACATTTTGGGTTAAACACCACAGGCTTCTTCTGCAGGCACATGCAAAAAGTGCCTACAGTTAACTGGTATGAACATCCTCAATTATACTGGTGCACCTGCATGAGAATATTCCCTCTTGGCCCTGCAGTGATGGGGAATACAGATGAGGGTGAGCTGTACTGATTCACAGCATCTTATTTATGTGATAAAGCTATTTGTCCCTTTTTAAATCAAGGCAAAATTTAGACTTTGAAAACTGAGATCAAGACCTGTTAAGTATCCAAGAGCATTTGCTATTCCAAATTGCTCTCCCAGATCTTTCAGCAATATCAGGGTCAATTGCAGAGGCTGCTAAGGTCAAAATTGCTCATGTGGAAAGAGTTGATTTATATTACAAGATATATGAAAAAAAAATGCCAGAAGATATCAAAGCACCTGCAAAGTACCAACTCTTCCATCTGTGATAGGTAGGTGTTACTTTATTACCCCCCTGCATGAATAAAACAGCAGCCAGAAAGGTGAAAGTGGGGAGAAGACAACTCAGGAGCCCTTGCTGTCACTTTTTTCCACACAGCCAGACCTCCTCAGGGGTTATTCTCCTTTACAGCAATACCCCTCCAACAAATACTGCCTGGGAGGGGAATAAAAACCCTTTCATTCAATTTCCTCCCAGAAAACACAGCATAATTTAATATAAATGTCAAACGGAATATAGAAGCAGAATTATTGCCAAAGTAAACCAGAGATAGAATTAGTCAGAAATCTTTGATATCACTGTGTAAAGCCTCTCTAGGTTTTGTGAGGGGCAAGCAGACCCTCACCCCCTTCATGGCAGGGCGGGACAGCCACACTGGGAGTGAGCTGAGGGACTGAGCACGATTAGAGGGGAGCTCTGGGTGAAACCTTCCCCAGCCCACAAAGGGCTTTTTGCAGAGCCCTCAATGTGCCCTTTCCCCAAGGAAAACACAGCTGTGGATTTTTAAATACATGCCAGTGAACATTGTTAGTGCACAGCCAGGCTCCATCGTTCCAGTTTTAGCCTCTGGTGAACTGGAGAGAAGATGAAATCCTCCAGAAAAGTTACAACCACTGACTTAACTTACAGAAAACCGAGCAAGCTGCCACTAGGAAAAGCTTTCCCATAGGCAGAGCTGCATGAGGTACCACTTGTGAGTTCCTGTGTGTTCATGCATGAGAGAATACATACCCTGCTAGTTCAAAATTGTCCTCTCAGCCTTCACTTTCAGTTGACCTGGACTTTTAGTTAACCCTCAAGTCTTGGCTCAGGGTGTCTTGTCACGCAGGGCCATGTGTGCTGTGCTCTCCCCAGCACAAGCTGCTCAGTTTTCTTCTCTCTCTGCTGACACTCTTTCAAATATACCTTCTCCAGGGTCAGAGTTCCAGTCCACTTTTCATTTATACACAGACATAAGTGAATAGGGGAGCTTTGTGCCCAAAGGCTGAGCTTTGTGTGCTACAGAATAAAACCCTGTGATGTGTGACATGAGACAGCCCAGGCTCTGCTCAGTGCCCTGCAGCACGTAGCCTCTCCTGCAAGATGCCCCCAGTATATCTCTGATGGGAATCCTGAGATGGCTTCAGTGCTTATTTGCCTATTCTTGCCATGCTCTAATGTCTCTTTTTTTTCCTGTTTAGTGTCTGGACAGAAGAGACTCAGTGCTCACTTCTCAATGCATCCATCACAGAAACCTTTAACTGCTCATTTAACTGCGGTCCAGAGTGCTGGAAAATCTCTCAGTACCCCTGCCTCCAGGTGTATGTTAATCTCACCTCTTCTGGCCAGAAGCTTCTACTCTACCACACCGAGGAAACAATGAAAATTAATTCTGAGGTAGGAGCACAGAATAAAATTTGTTCCTGAATGGGTTTCTGGAGGGCTTCTCATCTCATTGCATCCATTCCTCGCTTTAATGCAATGTAAGGCCTCTAGCTCCTGTTTCATTGATAAATGCAGAGCAGAGAAAGCAGAAATCAGTGCACAAGGCCAGCTCACATGTCTGGAGAGGGACAACTTTCCACTTCCATCCACTCCACACCAAGTGCTGTGCCCCAAGGGCTGGAGCTTCCCACATCCTTCACAAGTGCTTTACAGGAGCAGGGAGCACCGAGCACTTGTCACATTGATATTCTCATGGAGCTGTGGACAAGCCCCTTCCCACCCAGGAATGGCTCCCCATGGCAGTGAACACCCCTAGAAATGTGCAGGGAGCATCCATGTGGCAGTGAGGATGGAAAGGGCCAGGCAAGGTGGCAGGGAGAGAGGAGAGCCCACCTCCACCCCGGTGACAAACTCTGCACTCACTGAGGTCACTGCACTCGTCCTTTGCTGGTGCAGAGATTCTGAAAGGTTCCTGAATGGGGACTGGCAGGAGAAAAGCAGCAGCATAAGAATAAAAGGCCTGGCTTTGGGGAGTGAGTAAGGTAAGGGGTCTCCCTCTCCTTACAGCACAACTTTCCCGATCCCAGACATTGATCTGAACGGATTCTTCTGAGCAAACCCGAAGAACTCCCCTGCGGTGTGAGTCCAGCCAGGAGGGCTGGAGGCAGCTCCTGCGGGGGGCTGTGAGGAGCCCGCAGGTGCAGAGGGGGAGCGTCCCCGGCGGCCTCAGCCGCGCATCCCTGCCCGCCCTCGCAGGCGGCTCCGCGCTCCTTCCGCGGAGGCCGAGGAAATGTCCCTCTCTCCGCCGTCCTTTACTCACCCTGGCAGTCCTGCGTCCCTGAGAACGGGCTGGGGCGCAGTGGAATCATTAGACCCACAGGTGCCAGCTTTTCTTTCACTGCTGGGTTATCCAAGGTCACTGAACCCCAAATTTGGCAAAGCTCACCCCGGAACAGCAGAGCCCCGGCTCAGGCTGCTGACAACGTAAGCTATTGTGTTTCTATTTATGGCAGCCGTTCAGGAGACCAAATTACTTCTGCATATTAAGATGAAGTGATATTAAAATTAGTCAGTGCATGGCATGGTTGCACTAGGCTGCTTATTTTGATGGATAATTAACTCCTGTGGCTGAGAGATGGAGTCCTCTGGATCTGAAGTGTGAAATGGAGAAGAGTTCCCCCTTTTTCCCCTCCACTCTGGCATCAGTGCAGGAAGAGGCACTCCCAGTGTGTGAGGCCTGAGGCAGGACAGACCCCACTTCCTGCTGGGCCACAAGCAAAATCATCATTTTCATGCTTCAATTTGATTAAAAGAGATCAGATAAATCTCTGTGCTCCACTGATTCAAATAAATCAAGAGATTCAACATACATCTCCACGTTCTGTTATTGATAATTTTTGCTTGCTGAAATGGACTTTGAAATTCTCCCAAATGCCACCTCCTCTTAATTTAGTGTAGGCACAGTTAATACTTCTCCAGCCCTAGGTTGTTTTACAGGTTAAGCTCTGGTCTCAGGAGGATTCCTAGGTTTTCCTGACATGCTGCTGGCTATGTGACCTGAATATAAAAGCAGTTTTGGGTGGAAGTTTGCAATGTCTATAAAACCTGGCTTCCTCTTCATGGCTCAGATCAGCAGAGTTTCCAAGCTCAAATCAGCACAGCCCATCTCAGCACTCCAGATGTGCTTTCCCTCTTCCCTGGCCAGAGAGCATCCCCAAGCAGCAGGAGAGCAGTCCTGAGCAGTGCTGGGTGGTGATGCTCCAGTTGGGTGCTAGCTGTCTCTCTCCATCCACCTACTCAGACCTGTGTTCCCTGTCTTTCCCCTTGCCAAATAAACAAAATAAAAAAAACCTATGCCTGGCTCACTGAGCTCTGGCATTACTGGGGACCACACAGAGCACAGTCCTGACACTCCAAGGCCAACACCAGTGACCTCCCGAACGTCAGCACCCCTCCACCAACCTCTCTGCTTTGCTGAGCACCCACACACACAGACAAAGCAGCACCTGGAGCCCATCTCCCTCCTGTCCCCACCAGCCAGCACAGACAGAGCCAAGCCCACTTTGATTTTAAATAATGATTTATGCAGGAGAGCTGCTGTCTAACCTGGCTGTCAGCTCAGGAGGTGGAGTAAGGAGCAGGCACAATTCATACTGAGATGTACAGCATGCTGCTGCCAGTCCCTGGTGGGAATCAGTGGGAAGTCACTGGATACCTGTCAAGCTGCTCGAGTCTTTCCAAGAAAAGCACACAAGATTTTCTCTGGCTTTTCATTGCTCTCACTGTTTGTACTTTATCTCTAGCCTTTAGGACAAGCCCAGCCCCTTGTCAATACTTCACAGAAAATGGTTTAAATGCTTCCATGGCTGCACTTTCCTTCCTCAGCTGTGACAGCCTCTGTGAGAGGTAAATGAGCCATGGAGCCAGGCTGTCACCATGAGGAAGGGCTGTGGTAGTTAAAGCAATTAGAGAGGCCCCATTTTGATCTCATATTATGTAATTTTGACTCTCTTCATGTCATTGGAGCTACTGCTGATTTGTATCAGTTCTCCATTAGTGAGATAGCAAGAAGGGTTTAATCACCAAAATCAGCTGTAACTGCCTGAGACTCAGAAATTATGGGGATGCTCAGGGTTTCTCACTGAAGGCTCAGGTATTTATAAGCCAGGAAGGAGTTTGCCTGGTGCAGGGAGGGGAAGCAGGGGTGTTCAGCTGTGGATTCCAGTAGACCCATTTGAGGGCTGGAATTGGAGAATGCCCTCTGGAGGAATCAATTCAGGCCACCTCAGACACAGAACTCCTCCTCCAGCCCTTCTCCAAACCTGTTGCACTTTCCAAAAGTGATGTAAATTGACATCCTGACCACTTTCTCACAAAGACTGCCACAGCACATCCTGTCTGGTTTCCAGGCTCAGCTTGGATGCCAATCCCAGCCACAGACATGTGATGAGAGTTGTGTATTTCCACAGCCTGAGCTGGGGGATTTTCTGGCAATAGCATTTTTAGTGTAACACCATTGATTTAAAGGAAACTGCCTCCAGCTCGCCTGGGGAAGTTGTGTGATCTCCATCCTTGGAGATATTCATAACCTGACTGGATAAGCTCCTGAGCAACTCTGCACTGAGCAGGGCACACTGGACTGGACGTGTCCAGAGGTAGTTCAGACAGGATACCTACCCAATCCTTTATATTAGGAAAGCAGAGATGAAAATGTCAATAACAACTCCTATTTGGAACTGTCTGGTAGATCCTTCTTGTGCTCAGATTGCAAGGAACACAAGAACCACATTTCTCATGCTGTATCCCAGAATTTTCACCTGAGGTGGAGCACCAGACATTGTTTACTTGCAGATTTCCAAGTGTTTGGCAATGCAGACGTGCCATAAACCAGCACAGATTTCATTGTCTACATTCACAGGGTACAGCATAATAGTTGTGGATATAAAATTCCTTGCCAGGCATTGGGGAAAACTATTCAAAATTAAAGCTATTGAAAACAAAACAAAAAAACCACCAACACATCCCATTATTGAGTCTCCCTACTTGTTTGCCAACACCTGTGAAGCACAACAGAAGCAGCCCTGTGCTATCCCTGGGATCTCACTGGGAAAGCTGAGATGCTGAAGGAGGCCAGGAGCACCCCACAACCACAATTTAATGTCCTTGTGCTGAGGACCTTCTCAAAGCTGAGACCAAGATGTCTCCAGGGTCTCAGGAGAACCAGAGTGAGGCAGACAGCACACAGAGTAAAGGGCACACACACCTTGGAGAGCACCTGGGAGACCACAGCCTGGAGAGAGAGAGCACAAGGAGTCTGGATGAGAGGCTAAATAAATCAAGTTCCCCTGCACAGCTGCACTTCACAGTTTCATGCTCCCAGACCCTCCATCATGGGCAGCCCAACACAGCTGGTGGCTCTGTGCCAGCAGGTGTAGGAGGAACGGCTCAAGTTCTGCTTCAGGTCCCCTCTGAAAACACTTGGATAGGACTTGGACTCACTGCACTCTTGGGATATTTCTGCAAACTTAGAGCCCAGGAATCTTTAATTCATTTGGCTTCTACAGGTCTTGTTTTCTGTCAACAGGAAGTTGTATTTTGGCAAAAGTGGCCACATTCTCATTTTATCACCTCATTCAGGATACTTCATGGGAATTCCAGAAAAAGAAATGTACAGCAAAAAATTACGAGAAAAAAAAATTACAAAAAAAACTCAAAAAACACAACACAAACCCATTTGAACTAGAACTACTGCTGTTATGACAGTGGTAAGAGATAATTTATTAAGAGAAAATGAGGAATGCTTCACTGAGAAATTTCCCCTGCTTAGTAGATTATGATCTATTAAAGACTCGTGGGCACTGGATGAGGGCTCGTGACTTTGGACATTTAAGAGAAATTTGGTCAGAGTACAAGAGAAAATCCTATGGGGAGCAGACACGCACCAGCAGCAAGATGGATGAGATATTAATGCTCTGATATTTTTCATCTCTAATTTCTAGAGCTCCATGAAATATTCATAATGGCAGTGTGGCCACACTCCACCATTAATGCTCCAGTCTGCTAATGCCAGACAATCTCTCTGCCATGCTTCAAATCATATTCTGTGTTAATAACTTGCCAATGAATCAATCAAACCCTGTTATGAGGTTAATCCTTTGATCATAATTAGGACTAGAGATTTGTTGCAGTATGTTAAAAAAAGAAGTCACAGCACACCATGAGAAAGAAAGGAGGGACATTTATAAAGTAAATACATTAAAACAGTAATAATCAAAACCCGTGGGTCACATTATTTTAATCAAAACATCTTTTTTCCTTTGCAAAACTCACTTTCTTATTAAATTGCCCGAGGCTACTGTAGGTTCTCACCAAGACAAGCAGCTGGGTGCTGGGTCCCCCCCTGCATATCCAACAAGAAGTCAGGCAGCAGATTTCCACTCCTCCTGAAGCAGTAAATCAAAATCCTGTGCAGGTGTCGAAAACTTTCAGATTTGGTGGGGTGTAAGTGTGTAGAAGAGAGAAGGAAATGAGAGGCCCTGGGTTGCTCCCATCAGGCATCTTCCAGAGCAGCAGCAGCAGCAGCAAGTTCAGGGGTTTCTGCTCTAGGTCAGAAATTGTCCAGATGTGGCCTCAATCCTTGTGTCTGCCCATCATCTCACCAGCCCACACCAGCTCTTGGCAGGGAGTGGTCAGCAGAGCCCACAGCTGCTGTCCAGCCTTTCCCATGGAATATCTTCAATGCATGGACTCCAAAAGGCAGTTTTTAAATAACTTGCCTTTAGTATTCTCTGGAACTCTAGGTTGCACTTGTGCTAAATAGAGCCACCTCCAAATCTTATTTCCTTGGGAACTAAAACTGAAATTCTAGGAGCATCTTCAGAGAGAAGGAACTGTTGGGATCAAAAGCAAAAGCATCACTAAGGGCCACCCTGGCAGCCAGGTTGATGTTCAGCTGGAGGCTGAATGAAATTCCTCTGGGCTGGCAAAGAACCAGACTATCTATTTGTCTCTAACTGAGGCATTACCCCCATGGGAAAATTTGAGTAAAGGTCTCTCCTCATCCCTCTCCCCTCTGAGTGAATTCCTGTGCCCAGTGTGATCACTTTACTCCAAGCCAAGTGAGAACTAAACTACCAGATTTGTATTTACAGAAAGTCAATTACCCCTCTAACTGCGAGCATATGTGTGCCACTTAAGATGAAGAGGTACTTCATCAGTTCTATTTTTGCATGTGTAAATTAGCAATAATAATATATTCACCTATCTCACAAGGCACTGAGCAGATTAAAGCATTAATGTTTGTACAGCACTTGGAGGTTCTCCAATGGGAAATTCTGTAGATGTGCAAAATATTGAGTTTTGCTGTGATAAATTTATTATTAGCGTAATAGTATTCCACTCTTGTGATGAAAAGCATAATCATCTCGAGATTCCCCTGCTTGCCACCTGAGAACACACATTGCAGCAGGTTTGGAGACAAATTTTTCTGCCTCTGGTGTCTTCCCAGTGCTCGTACATCCCCAAGTGCGGGAAGAATTACGAGGAGTCCATGTCGCTGGTCAACGTCGTGATGGAAAACTTCAGGAAGTACCAACGCTTCTCCTGCTTCTACGACCCCGAGGGAGTCCAGAAGAACGTGATCTTAACCAAACTGTACAGCTCCAACGTGCTCTTCCACTCCCTGTTCTGGCCCACCTGCATGATGATCGGCGGCGTCGCCATCGTCGCCATGGTAAAGCTGACTCAATACCTTTCCCTGCTCTGTGAGAGAATCCAAAGGATCAGCAGATAGGAAAGGAGACTTCTCTGAAACTTAACTGCAGTGAAAATACTGTTTTTCTCATTCTTCACCAAAGAACCTTAAGTTTGTAATGTGCAAGTCTGGTATAAGTTCCTAACTATATTCTTCTAAGTAGAGCAATAATGCAAAAGCTGTTCTATATGCAAACATGATGTTATTATTATGCAGACAACTGAAAAAGTTCCTGTTTTGTGTTGACTGTCTCTATGCCCTTGTTTTATGCTGGGATTAGTACTTTCTTTTCTACAGCCAAGATGGGGCTCAGTGTGACCATTGGCCAAGCTTTAGCCAATTGATGTTTTTGGTGTAAAGGATTCTGGGGAAAATTCACTGCTGGACAAAGGGCAGACGACCACTTGTGCATCATTGAGGTCTCACACCTGGCTCAGTCCATTCGATGGATTTGTGGCTTTTAATATTGGCTGCAGAGGAAGGGGGGGAAAGCAAAGATTTGGGGTTTTTTTATGGTAAGATGGCACAAAAGGGGTGTATTTTGAGGTCAGGATAAGCATACAGTATTTTCAGCCTCAGTAGGACTTGGTGGTGCTTTGTGTTTGCTCCCTCAGTTCAGAAGTCAGTTGTACCCTATGGTGTTTAAGGTCTCTTGGAAAACACTTTGGAGTTTTATTTCGTGTAGTGCTATAATTTTCTTCTGTCTTATTGACATAATTCTTGTCAGTTGCAGAAGCTGTAGCCAAAAAGCAAAAAACACTTTGTTCCATTTTGTATTCTAGTCTGAGCCCTATTGATGGAGGTGGGACCAGAACTCCTTATGTAAAGGTTTATTATTCATTTGTCTTGTATTTGCTACCATATCACTGTAAAGAAAAAAATAACACTATCAGCTATTTTTTCATTTTTTACTTCCAACTATTTTAGATTTTTTACTTGATATATATACAGATATATATA
>VZRX01009897.1:0-46760 GCA_013398075.1 Notiomystis cincta | reverse complement strand
TATATAAAGAAAAAGCTATATTATATCTAGTTGTGTATTGGAACTTGTTTAGGGGTTTTTTTTTTCTTTGTTTTTACCCACTGGAAAATGAACAGTACAACTCATGTATTTGTAACCTTCATCCTTGGATAATATCATAACATGGAGAAGCAGCACTGCAGGATCTTATCCAATATTCATGATGTTGTTTCAGTCAAAGGTCTCTGTTGCTATGACATGGGAAATGACAAAAATCTCATCCAATTCTATGGCTCTATTAACTGAATTGTTAGATAATCATCATAATACATTTGGAAATCTCTCCTGACCTTAACTCACTATACAGTGCTGGCTGACGTGAATTATGATTTACAAGACCCAGGTGCAATGATTTATTGGAGAAACTGAGAATCTGGCTAAACTGTTGTCCTATTTGTCAGATATTTACCACAGTATACTTGCCAGTTTAATTTCATGCACACTGTAGTCACGATTTCTGCATAATTTATTTTTATTCCCCTATAGAAAGCATTCCTTCTTATGTTTTAAAGACACCTCTCTCAGTTTCTCATGTTACACCCAGCCTGAAGAACAAACACAAGGCACATCCTGGGAGCAATCCTGTGAACTCATTATCCAATAGCTCAAAGAAACCATATACAGGCCTACTCAAACCAAGAAAATAACACTTCTCCCTTCAAAAAGACTGCAAACCAAGTATTCTGCCTATTTCATCTATATATATATATCTTTCCGCATCATAGCATTAAAAATTTCAAGATGTTACAAAACAAGTCATGCAAGTGTAATGTGAGCTGTAAAAAAAAAAGAATATGAGTTCTCAGCAGTGAAAATAAACCTGCAATCTTGTAATCAGTAGTATAATTTTCCTTAGGTGATTAAATTCCTGGAGGGTGGGGGGGATAATGAAGGTTCCAAAAATATGTAATAAAAATATGAAATTAAATCTTGCAGATTTCAATATCTTCTGCCTTCAGACCTGGCTTGTTTCATGAAACTTTTCTGTTGCTTCTATTACCAAGAAGAGAGGAGGGCTGGTGCACCAGGGAATTCATAAATGCTCGTTTGCAGAAGTGAAGTTTTGATCAACGTGTTGGAATTGCAGGAGCCAGCCCTGGGAGCCCTGGGAGCCCTGGGAGCCCTGGGAGCCCTGGGAGCCCTGGGAGCCCTGGAATCCTCACCACCAGCAGGACTGGGCTGTGCTGCCAACCCCAGTTCCCAAATCAGGAACGCTGCCCGGCCCCGGCAGCACCGAGCTCTGCCGTGCTGGCTTTTCCTCCCCACCAGCAGCACTCAGGCTGGCCCTTTGCACAATGATTTAGGTGCCTTGTGACATTTGTGGTGCCTGCATTTGTGTGTTTTCACTCGGTGACAAGGAAGCTGATTGTTCCTGACATTTACACGTCAAACGCTGCTTCCAACGTGTCGCGCCATAAAACATTTCAGCGGAGCTCCTGTGGGTGAAACATCTTGCTGCTGTTGTAGGCTATAATCATTTTGTTGACATTAAGGGAGAGATCTGTGGGATAGCAAAACAATTGGATGGAGTGAGGTAAAACAATAATTTTGAAGGGAATTATCCGTCTGATGCCTGGCACTGTTAACCCCCTACTGAAGTGTTAGCGCTGAAAATGGGATTTTTGACAACTCCTGCTGCCCCAAAGAGAGGGGGTGTTTCAGCAGGGATGTTAGTCTGTCCTATTTCTTTCTCTACTCTGTTTTAATATCGTGATTTCCCCTGCAAAAGGCATTGATGTTCCTACAGGCAGCTTAAATGAACGAGAAAAAACATGTCATGCAATTCAGCAGCCAGGCAAACCTACCCTGTTTCTAAGACCGGTTCTGACTCTTCCAAGCACAAACATTTCCACTCTTCATGTCCCAGCTGGGCATTTGGGACAGCAGGGAAAAACCTGTCCTGGAAAACCCTGGAAGGGAGAGGTGCAATATGAAAAAGGTTGTGCAGTATTTCCAGGCATCAGAAGCTATCACAAGCACCCTTGTGTGATTTAAAGCATTCATAAGTATTTCAGGTACCAAATTCACACGGCCTTTTAGTAGTTGTTATTTTCTTAATTAGATTGTATATGTCAAGCCTTATTTCTATTCTGGAACGTCTAAATCTGAAGCTGAAGTGTGAACATCCTTGCTGTAATACTTTGAAATTTGGCACCTTGCAGCAGATTTACTAAATGTCACCAGCTAGGACAACAGAGAGTTTATTTTGATTTAGTTTCCCTCATTGAGGAGACATCAATTTATCTCACAAAATGTACCCAGTGGAAGAATATCTAACTCCAGGGTGAGCTTGGGTGAATGCAGCAAGGAGAGAGAGTTCAGGAGACACAGAGAAGAGGAGACACATCTCAAGGAGACACAAAGGCAGTGACTTCCCACCTGAAGGACAAATAGGGAATAAAATCCCACCCTGTGGCCTTTTTTTCCCTCTGTACAGAGTATGGGAATGAATTTGGGTCATAGATTTTTTCATTCTGTTTGAAACATAGGGTTGGGGTGAGGGTAAGGGTTTGGGTTAGGGTTAATGTTAGTTCAATGGAAGAAATTGCTGAGAAAGAAGTGGCTGGTGTTACTCTGTTCCATGAGGATTCCTGCTCTCTCTTGACTGTCAGACCTTTGAGCTTACAGCAGCACAAACTCTATTGTGAGTGGCACTGTCCATTTAATGCCACCTTTAAAATTGTTCCCTTCTCACACAGTCAGGCCATTGTTAAATCAGCTCCAGGCATTCAAGGGTGCTGTCCAATATCTTTGCAGCAACACAATTTTTCCATAGACTCTGAGCATCATCTCTTCATTAGCCACTGCACTGTTCATCATCCATCAAAGATCTGGGAAAAAACCCTCACTTTTCTGCTCCACTGAGCACTCCTCACTTCCCAGCACTCCATTTTGCAGAGGAAAACCATGCACAGTTTGTGGAGTTCCCAAATATCTCACAACCGAATACAAACTTTGCCAAATCATTTTTGTTGTGCAGGATAGAGTGAAAAGCAGGGGTAAACACCAATTATTTTGTTTCAGTGTTTTGAAAGCAAGATATTTCCATTTTTCAGTTTGAACTGAAGAAGAATTTTAAAATCTAGGGATGAGGAAAGTTTTTATATAGGAAATCTTGAAAAATAATGGTTAGAAACATAATAGTTCTTCTGGTGTGAAACGAAACGATCAGCAACTGATCAGTTCAATGAATATTTCGAGGTGGGTTTTTTGTGAGGTTGAACAGCAAGGTTTTTTCATTTTTATGTCCCACAGGTGAGGTGCAGGATCCATCACAGGGGTGTAACCAGCAGCAGCCCCAGCCAGGGTCCAGCCAGCCTCATGTGGGTGATGGTCACCTCAGGGACCACCAGGATCAGTAAAGCAAAGCACAGTACCAACCTCAAAGAGTGCAACAGCTACTGATCTGAGCTGCTTGTCTGTCTTTAAAGTTAAACCAAGACACCTTGATTATTTTTTTTAACACAAAATGGTCAGGAGGGGTTGATGCTGCCTTTGGCCTATGCTGGTCCCCAACAAGCCACTTTTTGTCCCTGACCTGCAGCTGCTAAATGTAAAACAAACTTCCTTTGACACAAAGGGTTTCTTCCTCCTTCAGATATGAGCTAAAAAAGAAAAAGATCAGTAATGCTGTCTGGTGAATTCACACCAGGAATTTTTAAATAAACCAAATTTCTCCAAACACTGAAATAAATGTGTCAGCATTAGCAGAGCCCTCCATACAGCCTATCTACTTTTTCTAGTTCTCCATTTCCATAGAAGGAGCTGGTAGATGATTTTATTGTAATGTAGATGGTAAGAGATGCTTATTCTAAACTGCTCTGCAAGCTCTATTGAAACATGGCCATTTCCAGGCAGAAGCTCAGCAAATGACTCATAACAAATGAGCAGAGATGGAGGACCAGCTCTCACTGAACACACAGAAAAGGTTTGTTTAATTCTGAAGTTCAGGAAAAGCAGTCAAGAGTCAGAAGCACTTCCAGAGGCAGTCAGGAGGTCAGATTTAGGGAACCATATAAATTTATGTTCATCCCCTTCAGTACAGCACAGAAGGGTCAGCCACTGCTATAGATTGCAAAGAAAATGTACAGCTTTTGTCAAGGAGTGTGCTCAATTTTCAATACATTTCAGGAAAAAATGTTAGAAAACTGCTGAAACACTGTATTTGACATTCAGTGGACCCAAAAACTAGCTTCCTTTATAAAGGTACCATTTCTACTATACCATTATTTTTTGAAACTTGAAAAAAATGCAAAAGCAAGATCAGAACCTGGTGTCATCTACCACTATCTCACCTAACTCTTTGTATTGACCCAATGTGATTTTTTAAGTTTTTCAGTCTGCAGAATATTTTGAAGATTTTCTTCCCATTCACATCTGAAAAAAAATATTGTGGAATTGAAAACGTGCTTCCCACTCAGCTCAGGCTAAAATCTCTAAGCCTCCTAGGATAGGTGTTCTAATATATCATATGGAAGGTGTCCTTTGCTGTGACAGGGGGTGGAACTAGATGATCTGTAAGGTCCCTTCCATTCTATGATTCCACCATGTGAAAATGTGTTTGAGGAAGGTGGGAGGTCTCCTCTTCCCAAAGTCTCTACATTGGCAATTCTTTTTCACAACTGCAGGTACTATTCTCTATTCTGTTACCAAACACTTTAACACCCAGCCAGCTGCACAGTTAACTCCAGATCCCAAGCAAAGGCTCTGCTGTGCCAGAGGCTGCTGAGCAGCTCAGTCCCCAAAATCCAGTGGGCAGAAAGGAAGAGCACCTTGAAACCTTCCACAGGGAGGGCACTCAGGATTTCAATCACCGTGCGCTAAAGCTCCGTTATATTCATCAGAAATTAAATAGGAAGCAAAGTCTGATGACTAAGCAGCAGCACCTTAATCACTCCCTCAGAAGCAAGAGTTCAAAGCCATTAATACAGCAGGACAGCTGAACAATGCAATGGGAGGTTGCAAACCCTGCAGAGGCTGCAAAACCCGGCACGGGGGGAGTCTGGGCGTTGCCATTTCCTCAGCACCACTTCACGACGTGCTCACAGGCAGTGGGAAGGCAAGTTTGTACCAGCAGCAGCACATTTCCATCACTGGCAGCTCCCTTTCCTGCCCAGCACGTGCTGGCTCCCAGCCCCACACAGGGGTTCTGGCTCTCAGCCTCCAGTACAAGACAAGATCTCCCACCCGAGAGCAAAGCAGAGGCCAGGAAATCTGTCCCAGAGCAGCTTCTCTCACAGCAGGTGAAGTGCCACTGGTCCAAGGGTTCTGTTAAACAGCCACCAGGAAGGAGAGGGAAAGGCAAACAGCAGGCACAAGTAAGTGGGATGTTTTGCTTTGCTCAGGAGAAATGAGGATTATCTGGGGGTTCTCAGGGCAGGAGATGTTCAGGGGCCTCATTGTCTCTTGGCAGGCACATCATGTTTGGATAGAACATCCAGGATTTCATTTCATGGGCACAGCACATGGCCCTTCACAGTCTCTGCTCCCCAAGGAGTAGCTGCTTACTAGGCCCACTAAACCAGATACTAAAAGATTTGAGTGTTCAGTATCAAACCAGAATTATTCAAAAGCCATCTGGACACAGTAATGTGCTGCAGGGGAGCCTGCTGGAGCAGGGGTTTGGACATCCCAACACCTGATAGGCCCCAAGCACAGGTCTTGTCAAAGGAACAGGAGTCGAGTCAGAAGCTGTGATGGACTTGGCTGTGAGTGAAGAATTTGAATAACCTCATTTAAAAACCTGATTTTCTGCTAATGCTCCATCACACTCCATTTTTCACTCTCTTAACTCAAAGCATCCAGAGAAAGACATGGAAGCAAACCTGGCAGAGCTATCCAAGAGGCTTTCCCTTGTTAAGGAGCACCAAAATTAGAACTGGCATTAGAGGGAATCCAAATCCTCTGCTGTCAAAACCAGGAGGCTTTACCTGACAACTCCAACCAGAAGGTTAATCCTGAGACAGTAGCCAGGAGAGAAGGACTGCAAACCAAATCAGAGAGGAGCAGGGGCGACCAGGCAGCTCCAAGTGTCCCTGTGCCACCAGCACAGGGTGTCCTGGGCACCCAGGCTCTGTGGACATGGCCTGTGCACAGGAATTTGGGAGGCACTCACTGCTCCTGGTGTTCCAGTGTCCTGCCAACAGCTCTGTGCCCCTCAGCAGTCACCTGAAGAAGAGAAATCATCTGCAGTCCCAGATTCCCACTGCTGTCCCTGGCAGTCCTTCATCCCGAGCCAATAACACTCTGCCTGCAAAGAGCAAATTAATGATCTAGGAAATGGGTTGTTCCCTCACACCTTTCCAGAGTCCTCTCCCACCCCTTCTGGCCTCTCTCCAGGTGAGATCTTGGCCTTGCTGATCAACACATGCAGGAAAGCTGGAGAAGCAAAGCTGAAATTCCATCTACTTCCCATTGTCAGAGCCAAGTAACCTGGATCAGCACTAACCCACATTTGGATGCCTGGGCAAGGGGACTTTGGACTCAGCAGCCCTTTGAGTTTGGTGCTGGCCATCACCACCAGCAGCTGGTTGGGGACCCATCACCATGAATGACTCAAGGTCCCCAGTGAGGAAGGAGCATCCAGGGCCCTCTCATGCAGCTGCTGGCCAAGGACACTTCTGCTGAGCCTACCCACATCCCCAGCTCCCAAACCTGCTGCCCCATGCCTGAGATAACCTTGAACCTCTCACACCTCACACCAAGAGCAGGACAGGAGGTGCCAGTCCACTCTGGCCATGCCACCATGCCCATGGAGCTGAGTAAGTCCCAAATGTGGCTCACTTCTTCTGCATCTGCTGTGCAGATATTTTGGTGATGATCTTCAACCTTCAATGTGCTCCTTCAGAGCACCCTGCCCACTGCAGAGACTGTGTGTGCAGACCCAGGGGTGGGCTTGTCCTCTCCTCCACGTAGTGACTGGGAAATGCACAGCTTTGTCCTTCCCTCGAGTCGCTTGGCTGCTCAATACTAGCCTGACAATTACTTCCAGCCTTGGATAAAAATCTCCTGCCCTGATGCTGTTAAATTATGTAGAACAAGATTATAATTACATCCTAAAAAAAACCCTAAACTCTATACTTAAAAGAACATTATTCAGGTTGCAAAAGCAGGCACTCCAAAGTTACAAAATGCCAGAAATAGAGCTGCCTGAATAGCTTCCATGCTGCACCACTTGTACAAATGCATGATAATACAGGCTCTGAGTCTACAGGGATATATCATTTTCCACAGGACCCCTGACCCTGGCCTGGTGAATGACCTTCAGCCATGGTACCATACAGGCAGGGCAAGAGTGGAGACATACCTGATTCCTTCAGAAGAGAACACTGCTGAGAGGTCTGTGAGGGTGGGGAGGATTAAGGTAAGGGAGGCTGATGGAGAGCCTTCCTTTCCCCAAAATACTGTGGGTCCTTTTCCTGCTCAGCTCTGTCAAGGTTTGGTGAAACCTCCAGGCTGGCACAGAGCAAACTCTGGGCTCTGCCCTGAGCAGGGCTCAGCTCAAGCAGATCAACTTCCTGCTGAAAACAGCTTAAAGGAAACATTTTGACAGCTCCAAACGGATCAGCCTCAGACATTTTTGACCTGTGGGAAGCAGGGCCAGTTTACTATTAGTTTTTGAACTCCCTTGTGCCAAAACTCCAGGAAAGTGCTGCTGGGCAGAAGCCTCCCTTCGCTCCCCTGACATGCCCTGGCAGCAGGGTTCAGTTTACCCTTGCTCTGGGGGGCTGCTGCCAGCTGGGTGACCTGTGACCAAACCTGCCCTCCCCTCAGCCAGAGGGGTCCACGGAGAGAGGCTGCTCCCCTCCACCAGCCCTGCTCCAGGAGCCCACAAATGCTACCAGAAGGGTCTTTTGACTTGAAACTTGACTGTTTCAAGGCTGAGCAGACAGACCAGAATCAGACTGGCAAATAGGGGGCTCCAGGGAAAGCCTATTTCTGTCTATTCCTCAAATTAAATAAAAATCTATTGACACAGAGACTCTGTAGCCACCAAAATCCAAGTTCCTCCAGTTCATCCTGGCCTCTCCATATGCCAGGCCAAAGGTCAGGGTGTTTGTGCACTCAAAAGAGTTGAAATTGGTCAAAGCTAGCCATCAGCCCCACAGATAGACCAAATCCTGTTCCTCTCACAATGGATTCTTCCCACACAATACCCACAAAAAGCCCTGAGGGTCCACCTGGATTTACCATCAGTCACCAACCAGCAGCAGCCCTGGTGCACATCACCACGTTCTATGAAAATGTGGTGAAACACAATAAGGCAAAGCAACAATCAGGAAGAAATGAGGCAAAATTAATTGTCTGGGTTGTTTCAAATTTTTTTTTTCCCATGGTGACTACAGCCTGACTATAGAACAGACTTTCTCAATGGTCCTGGTTCTCAGTGACTTCATGTTTGGGGTTTTTTACCATTTGTTTTGAATCTGGCAAAGTTCCTGCTCAGTGATTCCAGATTATCTCCAGCACAGGAAATATAAAGAATTAATACAACCTCAATGCATAACACATTTGCACTGTGTAGCATCTCCACTTTCTTGGGAAACAAATAAGCATATGCAAGTTGCTGAAAAAAAAATTAATTACATCTATCTTCTCAATAATTCACAGTTCTGTGGAGGATGAGACAGTCTGGATGTTGTAGCAGCTCAAGACTTTCCTGTGTCTCTTCATGGCTGTGGGTTTCAGTCTGAGCCTGAGCCTCACCTTCCATTCCTGTCTCAGATGGACTTGGGGAGCTCCAAAAATCCAAGCCCTGTCATTGGCTTTGTGCTTCAGAGCACTGCTGTAAAAAAAGGAAGGAGAAGCCCAGAAAGAATAAATCCAGCAAAATTTCATTGGAGCCCAGGACCTCCCTTTCAGAGAACAGAGACACTCAGAGCTGCCCTACAGCAAAGGTTCTGCCTCTCCCATCCTGCCAGCAGCATGCTGGCTCTCCATGCCCAGTGGTGTCCACCTGGGATGTCCCAACATGGACCACCAGCTCTTTGGACACAAAGACATCTTCTGCTCTGGTTTTACAGTGCTGGGCACAGCTGGGCCTCCACACACACAGCTGAAACTGCCTCAGTTTCCAAAGTAAGCACCAGCCTCAGTGGCAACTTAATGGCTGATTTTCCATAAAACAATTAAACAAAATCAAACAAAACAAACCAACCAAACCAACCCAGCCCTCTCTGCAGCCTGGAGCACGAGACTGGTGAGGTGCCTGAACAACTTTGCCCTGCACTGGATCCCTTCAGGAAGCAATTCCAGCCCATCAGCCAAGAGCACACCCAGGGGCTGTGTTGTCTTGCCAGGCCTGGTTGGGGTAGAGAAAATGAAGATATTTGCTTGGGAATTTTTTTCCTTTTCTTTTTATTTCCAGAGTTTATTTGCAATGCTATTTGTCACATCTCTGCAATCTCTTTGTACAGAATTCATCTTCTCACCAGTGATGAAAGGCAGTGCCCTTAAGGACTTTTTGATGGCCTTTTAATTGGGTTGTTTAAACTGATAAATTCAGCTGGGGAAAACCATCTGAGGAGAAGTGATGATTTTATTAAATAAACAGAGAGCATGAGCATCTCTCAGGCCACAGCCAATCTGGAGAAGCAAGAGCTGGGACACAGAGCCACTCTCCTCTCCAGCTGCATTTCTGCAGGGCTAAAGATGGTGAGGAAAGGTAATGGAGGCACCAGAAATGCCTGGACCAGCACCCTGAAGAGCTGGAGCACCACATCTCCATGTTCAGATGGTCTTTTATAAGATGGACTGGCAAAAGAACAGCCTTTAAAAATTATAGTACATTCCCTTGCATAAATACAGCCTGTAAATATATATGATTGTGCTAGTGGGTGGAATATCTTTCTTTCCCCAGATTTGGAACTCACTTTCATTGCTGGAGGATGACTCAAGTAGAAAAGTGCAGGTCTGTCTTGCAGAAGGGCTTTGCAGCTAATATCAGTTCCTTCCACAGGGTGTTATCTGGAAAAATTAGTAATGAGAAAATCCAAGTTTAGAACATCACAGTTTAGAAGAAGTTTTGCTTTTAAAACCTGCTACAATATCTGCCTGCTATCAGTGAGTGTAGCCCAGGGCCAGGTCCTGCTGAGGGGTTCCCAGACAGCACCCACTCCTTCAGGCACTATCTTTGGCAGTGAATAGCTGAAATCCAGGCTTTCCCAGCCTGCTCTGACAGCCAAACCCGCTCTGTTCATTTGGCACAGACACCAACACTCTCCAACACAGTTTATCTTTGAGTTTTAAATGCAAGACCCACATTAGAGCCAGGCTCATGGGACCAGCTGACAGCACAAAGCAGACTCCTGGGATCCACCAAATCCCACCTCCAATCCTTCTTTCCTCTCTGGTACTGCAGCTCACTCAGTGTTTTCCCCGGTAGATTTTGATCCCTTGTCTTCCTTCCCCTGTAGTTCCTTAAGTGTTATTAAGCATTGCAGCAGCTCCCAGCCCAGATCAGATTTGCAGGGAGGTACCAGCTCCTGCAGAGCAAATTCTGCCTTGCTCTAGCAGAGGAAAAATCCCTCCTGCTCCAGCCAGACCCGACACTCTCAGCAGAGGAATGCTGAAATATTGAAGTACATGAATATCAATCAACCTGAAGCAAAAAATGAATTCCCTGCAGGTGCAGTACACTTCCTTCCTCAGAGAGCTGCTGATTAGCAAGGTTAATTGCAGACCTGCCAGCAGCAGCCAGCGTGAGCTCACCCCTGCCTTGCAAGGGACAAGGGCTGATAACAGCATCCTTGCTGTCCTTGGGTGTCTGAGCACACACCAGCAGCTACAAGCTCCAGTTCTGCCAGCCTGGACTGGGAATTTGACTCAGGCAAGTCAGAAGCATCTGTGGCTTCATGTACAACCACTGAAAGTCTTCCCCAGTAATCCATCTTTCTTTCATTGTTTCTCTCAGAAGCAGAATAACCGATTTTTCAGCAAAATATTTTTCTATTGGGTAACAATATTTCTTACCCTCAAATTTCCAAAGGTGGATTGTGATAGTATCAAAGCCATTTTATCTTAAAAGATGCAAAGAAGGCATTTGATCTCTTCAGATGAGGATTTTCTCTTTGAGATTCAAAGTAACTTATTTCTTTCTTTCATTTACTATCTATTGTAAACAAATCAAATGCCATTTTGGTACCAAAATGAGATATCACCCAACTGTGGCACCTGCACTAAACTGAATCATCACATTGAGAGAAATCACAAACCTCCAGCTACAGCACTCAGAGCAGGTATTTCATGCTCTGAACACCACAGAACATGCAACTCTGCTGTTGGGCACAAGGGAAAAGTTTGGAAAGTCTCAGCCTCTGGGAATGTGGGAATTGCAGAGCAAAAGCACAGTGGAGAGGCACAGAGAACAGGGAAATGACTGCTGTGTTTGGCCTGGGAGACCTGAAGGGCTTGGCTTTGCCAGGGGCAGTTGGTTTTGGTGTGGAGCAGAACCTGCAGCAGCAGCAGGGAAAAGCATTCAGGAAAAAAAGAAAGCAGCAGGGAAAGCACTCAGATTCTGGGCAATGGCTTGGGCTTGACAGCTGAAGCTGAACTGGGTTATTTCAACTGTCTTGGTGTCCCTGGTGAGAAGGACAGGGCTGGATGTGGTGGGCAGGGCAGCACATCCCAGAGCCTGCCAGAGAGCTGAGCTGGCCCATGCAAGAGGGGAAACTGAGGCTCGCTGTCCTTAGGCTTGGAAAATCTGTATTTCTCTTACAGAAGCACATTTCCAAACCCAGGTGCTGAGCTTGCACCCTTGGAGTCGCAATTTGCCCATGTCTGTTCGGAGATGAAACTTCTGAGAGTGTTTCAAACCATGGGCTGCCCTGCCCAGCTCATGCTTCAGAGTGGACTCAGGCAACAGGACATCCATGGTCTGCTCTGGCTCACTGAATTGCTTTAGAGATATCAGATGCAGGCAAAACCCAGGGTTTTGAAGGGCCCACAAGAGCAGGGCTGTGTCACAGCAGCACTTTTAAAGGCTGCACTAAAGCCATTTTGGCCACTCAGCCCCTGCAAGCCCTTCCAGAGCACAAAACCTTTTGCTAAAGAGCTGAGCTCTTTGGGCTGTGCCTGCCAGTCTGTGCCAGGCTGACACCCCTCAGCAGCAGCAGCATCCCCCTCTGCCTCTGCATCCCAGCTGTGTTTCCATCTGCCACACTGCTGCCAGAGGAGCCACTGAGCAAAGCAGGCAGGCTGTGAGGGACCCTGAAGGAGGTTTCCACTCAGCTAACCTGGCTAGCAGGGCACAGAGACCTGTGCAAGAGATTGTCTTCCAGATCTCATCAACACCAGTGCAAGGCAGCACCCAAAACTATCCTGGAGGAAAAGAAAATTTTCCAAACATTATCCTCCAAAAGGCAAAATAATAAATAGTAGGGAAAGGACTGTTTGAAAATATCAGTTCTTAAAGTATTCTTATAAATAATATTTTTATGACCAAGGTTTTTTTTATTGTTTGAAAGATGGACACAAAAGTAGAAGTTGGGTAACTATGCCTAAGCAGCTGGAATGCTGCACTGGATCAGTACTGCCATTCAAGATGAAAATCAGCAGCAAGCTCTCCCTTAAAGAAATAAGTAACCCCAAGGCTGAGATAAAATTGGGTACTGAATGTCCCATGTGACACTGATAAAGAGGAGGCTGGGACACAGCTGAGCTTCTCTCAGTCCAAGTCAGTCCCACCACTTTTCTTCTGTTTGACATTGACATTTTCTGCAGAGGGGCTGCTGGAGCAGCATCCATGAAGCAGGACTTCTGCATGAGTTGGGTTCTTCACATTGCTGCAGCTGTCCCAGGCCCTGAGAGCTGCAGATTAGCTCTGAAATCAGTCATTGCTAAGAGCCCTTCACAGCAGAAACTCCAGGAATTTAGTGTATACACCTCAGTCAACTTATCAAAAGCATTTTAGGTCATTAAGCAGCAATAGAAAATAAAAAAGAAAGGAAAACAAGCATGCACATCATTACCACTAACTGCAGTCTGCTGTGTAGCTCCAAGTTTCCAAACAAAATGCTGCACAGGGAAGGCAGGGGAGGTGTGAAAAGTGGAGAGGGGAAGGTCATGGAGAAGGGAGGAGCAGAGTCAGGTCTGTCCCTCAGAGCCAGTGCACAGACCCCTTCTGCAGCCTCTCTGCTCCTTTACTTTGGGGTGATTTCAGTGGGGAATTCTGAGCCCAAACATCAGACTGAGACCCCAACACTTCCAGAAAAGGAGCAGGGCAGGTTTCCCAAGGCTGGCTCTGCTCCTCACTCCTGACCTGACATAGCCAAGGGTCTTTCTTGAGCATTGGCTGCAAAGCTCATCCCATAAAAAAGCAGAAGTGGCCTGGGAAAGATGACTCAGACTGTTTGTGTCTAAAAAATTCAGGTTGCAGCAGTGGTAAACTCCAGGATGTACTCACTGCAAGTACTGCAGCACAGCTTGACCTCTCCTCTCTGTACCCCAAAATGCCTCAAGGCTCCCTTGCCTTCACAGCCCTGCTGGGTGAGGCTTGAGGAGGGCAGCAGAGGCTTTGAGTGGTGCGGAGCAGCACACAAGACCTGTCTGGCCACCAAAATGGAGCAAAGCCTCTGCAACATCTGTCCAGGCAAAAGATTCTGCAGTGTGTCCCATGTTGGCATTAGCATAAGTTCAAGCAGCTGAGAAAAAGAAAACTTCAGTTTTCCTGAGTAAAAATGCAGAAAGATGTTCTCTTTTTCTCCAAAATAAAATAGTAAAAACCTTTTAGTTCTCATCTGCTTTTTGTAAAATAAAATAATGAAAATCGTTGGCTGGCAGATCAAAAGCAAACCATCCTTTAATCGAGAAAATTAAAACTCTCTTAAAATATGTTCCTTTCCTGGAAATTTTCAGTTACACAGAAAAAAAAAAAAACATGGACAGGACAAAATGGGGTTCTAAAAAGAGTATCATCAATTCTTCCCAGGGTGCTTCAAAACTTCTCCACAGCCAAGGTAGCTGCAGTGTGTTCATAACCCCACATGGCAAAAAAGGTGAAATATTATGAAAGCCTTTGAGCAAATAGATGAGAGCTTTAATTCTGAGCCTGACCTTGGCACCACATGCCCTATCCAAGCCACTGCCCCTCTCCCCCAGTTTCACCCCACAGCAGGAGCCCTGTGGTCCCTGCTTACCCCACACACCACTGTACAACCCCACGGCCCCAGAAGGGTTAACGTGAACATTTGGGTGTTTATTTTGAGTAGAGCACAAAACCCTGACAGGCCATAATTGCAGTGTTGATAAGCAGGGAGAGAATATTTGATGTTTCAACCATCACATGACTAATTGGTGCTGGAACAGCTGTGTGTGTAATCTGGGGGTGCTGCAGCCTGTCACGGGCTCCAGCAGCACGAGGAGGGGGCTCCACACCAGGGCTGGACCTGTGCTCCCTCCTCACACAGCCCACCCAGCCATGCAGCCCCCTGACACCACCAGCACAGGGGGGCACCTTCCCCTTGGAGCATTGTCAAGCTGAATGAATAGAAGAGTGAAGAAATAAACACCTATTTCTATTTTTGATTACCTTCTTGCACCAGGCTCCTCACCAGAGCATTAGGGACACTCCACAGAGATGCTGATATTTTTCAGTCCTTGGGCAAGAGACCACTCAGAGAATCCTCAGAGGATGCCCTGGGCTGTGGAGAGCAAGGTGTGAGGCAGGTTCCTCTTGCAGTAAAACCCATCCTCATTTTCACATTCAGCATACCAAATTTATATTTTTTTTTTAGCTAAAGACAATAGCCAGGTATGTTAATGGTCAACATACCAAAATTATTTTTTTTTTTAAGCTAAAGACAATAGCCAGGTATGTTAGTGGTCTCTACAGCAAAGAGCTCCAGAAACACCACCACAAACCCAGAGGGACAGGGTCAGACCTTGGGGACACTGCCAGCCTTTCTGCACCCTTCACAGTGGATTCAACCCAGAGTGAAACTTCATTGCCTGTTCCTTTTGCCCTTCCCCTCCCCTGGGATATCTTTCCATACCCATCCAGTGGGGATGTTAAACAAATTTAGGTATATATTTAAAAATTGCTGTGAGTCTTCTCATTCTCTTCCCTTTCTCTCTCTGACTTTGTCTCTCCAGTTCCCCCCTCCAACTCTCCTTGGGAAAGGTCTCCCCACCCAGCTTTTGGAAGGGATATGAATTTCACAGGCTGCTCTATCATACATTGCTTCAGAATCACTTTTTCCTTCTGTGGTCCAGAGGGAATTGTGAACTATATTTAAACCAAAACTTGGTGCGATAAGAGCTTTTAATTACTAAATACAATGTGTGCACCAGGGTATGGAGTTTGACTCTTTTTAAGTCTCTTTAAGGAAGAATTGATATGTCTATAACTGCTCATGAGCAAAAAATCCTGATATTCACTGGTGAGAGCTATTTGCCAAACGAAAGGCAAAGAGAGTGCAAAGAAGAGAGTGTAAGGGATGAGTGTCTGACCCAGGCCAAGCTGGGATGGGGCCAGTGACTTCCCAAAAAAAGTCCAGTACTCACCACAGCATGTTTGCTGAGGCCAGAGCCTCCAGTACTGCCCAGAGCCCCCTGTTCCCAGATAGAATCCAGAGTTTATAACTCTCCCCCATTTGTAACTGAGTCTGTTCACAGCATCCTGACCCACGTGCAGAGGGAGTGAATGAGGCCAGCACTGGGCACCACCCCAGTGTCACAGACACTTCCTCTAGGACAGTGTGGCCACCCATCAGCAGCCCCATGCACCCACAGCTCCCCAGTCCTCACAAAGTCTTTGGTGTCATGCAGGGACAGAGCTCCTCCCTATTCCCAGAGCTGCCACACAACTCCCCCAGGACCACAGAACCTCCTCACAGCAGTTGGACACAGCCAAAAACACAACAAAAGGGCATTGACAGACAGGTTGTGACCCATCCAGATTTGGAGAACCTCTGGAGTGCCTGACCACCTGCCAGGCTCCCTTATCTAGAGCCTTCAGCAGCTGCTGATGGAGTCAAACCAAGAGCCTATAGCCACAAAAATTTATTAGGAAATTCATCTTTCCTGATGTGTTGTCAGAAGACCTTTTCCTCCAGCAGCCCCATCTCTGGCACAGCCCCAGCACAGCACCACGGAGAGCACCAGGTGAAGATCACTTCCTGCTGCCAGGGGTGTGGTGGGTACCTGAGGAGCCCCTGGGAGCAGGAAACACGTGGCAGAGAAGGCTGAAAACATCTAAATGTGAGGGTCACGATTTCACCTCTTGCATTTTGCAAAGCTTGGTGTTTTACTGTAATTATGTTTTGGCTACAAACTGCAGAAGAGGGAAATGATTATGGGTTTTACTATCTCTTAGAATTCAGCACAAGAGCCACAGAGCAGCTGTGGCTGAAATGATGAAGTATTTATATTGCTGTTTTTCCATCACAGGTGTTTCCTAGCATAAAAAAAATTCCCTTGCACTGCACTAATATGAGAGTGTGCACTGATCAGAGCTACTGGCACCTGGTCTCACAGCCAAGAGGAAAAACAACTTGCAGGTCACTTTCTATTCATGTATGTACAAGCTCACCAGAGTTATGTATGATATCATTGTTGTATCTATGCCTCATGCAACAGTAATGCAGAGGGGTTTATTCCCAAATAATGTTAAATCACAATGTTTTCACCAGTGACTTGCTGTGAGGTGAATCTGGTTATCTTCACATAGATTTAGGGAGGAAGAAGGAATTATTTTAATTGGGCAAATAGTTGAGAGCTTAAATTCTAAGCCTGGCCTTGGCACCACATGCCCTGTACAAGTCACTGCCTATACAAGCCACTCTTTCCTTTTTGGGGGGGAGGATACATGGTGTGCTGTATTTGTCACATATTTCTTTGCATGGAAAAACAGTAAATTTTTGAAGGAATCATTCTGGAGTAAATCCACTGTGACTGAAGGTGAGATAATTTAGTACCTAATTTAAAATCCACTAATATTGATTTCTGAATGCTTTTCCTCCCCCAGGGCTGCAAATCAGGTAAAAGGCTGTCAGGGCCTGGCAGCACACCCCTGTCTGTGGTCAGCATCTCTTCCAGACCTCAGCCAGAATCCACCAGCCCTGGGGAGAGCCCCTGCATGTAGGAGCATGGCTCCTACACCTTCCAGCCAGGCTTTGCAGCCCTTTCTGCAGGTAAGGGGATATTATCAAAGAGCTGCTTGTTTGGTTCTGCTCACCCTGATCCATGGGTGCCATGGGGTGGATCCTCTTCACTCAGAGGAGCCACTGGGGCTCAGGATGTCCCATCAGCCTCTCATTCCTGCTTCCTCACTCACAAACTGGTGTGAGTGCCCTCAAAAGCCTGAGCAGCAGCACCTCAGCTCCTTGCTGGGCTGGGTGACACCCATGTCCCCAGCACTCTCTGCTGGAGTGGCTGTGGCCTGAGCTGTGCCTGCAAACCACTGCTCCCTTGGGGTACCTCGGGGTGCCCCATCTTCCTGTGGTGCTGCAGCCCAGGCACCTCCTGAGCTTTGCCCTCACCAAGGGGCAGGTCTGCCTAAAGCCAGGGGAGCACATGGACATCCCTGGAGCAGGGACAGGTCTGCCTAAAGCCAGGGGAGCACATGGATATCTCTGGGAGCAGGGACAGGTCTGCCTAAAGCCAGGGGAGCACATGGACATCCCTGGGAGCAGGGACAGGTCTGCCTAAAGCCAGGGGAGCACATGGACATCCCTGGGAGCAGGGACAGGTCTGCCTAAAGCCAGGGGAGCACATGGACATCCCTGGGAGCAGGGACAGGTCTGCCTAAAGCCAGGGGAGCACATGGACATCCCTGGGAGCAGGGACAGGTCTGCCTAAAGCCAGGGGAGCACATGGACATCCCTGGGAGCAGGGACAGGTCTGCCTAAAGCCAGGGGAGCACATGGACATCCCTGGGAGCAGGGACAGGTCTGCCTAAAGCCAGGGGAGCACATGGACATCCCTGGGAGCAGGGACAGGTCTGCCTAAAGCCAGGGGAGCACATGGACATCCCTGGGAGCAGGGACAGGTCTGCCTAAAGCCAGGGGAGCACATGGACATCCCTGGGAGCAGGGACAGGTCTGCCTAAAGCCAGGGGAGCACATGGACATCCCTGGAGCAGGGACAGGTCTGCCTAAAGCCAGGGGAGCACATGGATATCCCTGGGAGCAGGGACAGGTCTGCCTAAAGCCAGGGGAGCACATGGACATCCCTGGGAGCAGGGACAGGTCTGCCTAAAGCCAGGGGAGCACATGGACATCCCTGGGAGCAGGGACAGGTCTGCCTAAAGCCAGGGGAGCACACAGACATCCCTGGGAGCCAGGGGAAGCACACAGACATCCCTGGGAGCCAAGGGAAGCACACAGACATCCCTGGGAGCCAGCCCCAGCTAAGGGGAGAGGAAAGGCAGAGCTGCTGCTCTCTGGACATCAGAGCATCTCTGGAATGCTGAGCTCTCAGCTCCCCTGGGACAGGGCCTGGGGATGTGCCCTGAGCACTGACCTGCTCCCTCCCCATCCCACCCACAGAACCACTGGCTGATTCATGTGAGTAGGTGGAAAGGAAAGAGGATCCTGTGGGAGGCTTTTTCCTCAGGATTGACCTCTGTCTGAGAGGGCTGATATCAAAGTGAAGCAAGTGGGCAGCAGGATAGCCAATATCCAAGACCAGTGGTGGTGGTGGTGGAGGAAAACACTTGGCAAGGAGACCAAGATGACTACTGTGGGTAGTGAAAGCTTTGGGAATGATGCACCCCTGAAAGAACACAACAGGAAAAGGAGAGAGGGGTTTTCAAAGTCCAAAAGCCACTCTGCCTCTTTGCAGTTTGTGTAGCTGTCCTGATAGGAAAAAAAGAGGCAACAGTACCTGGAAGGCTGTAGGTTCAAGAAGCATAATTGAATATTTAATAAGCATTCTCACTTTAAAAAAGCAGAATTCCTCACAGTTTATGACCCATGTTGGTGTTACTTGTTTACCAAGGGCTACTTCCCACCATCTGCTGCCAGATCAGGGGTTGAGGTAGACAGGACTGGCAGCAAGGCTCGTCCCCAGTCGTGATCTAATTCACTGAAGGTTGTGCAAACTTCAGCTAAAAACTGAGCTCGTGATGGTTTAGAAAAAGCCTAGACTGGAAGCACAAAACAAGCATCTTGAAAGCAAAATGAGGTTTAACTACAGCTGATGATCCAACTTTCAAGCAGATAAATTACTTTGCAAAAAGACTGGTACAGCCAAGCCCCTTTTCATTTACAGAAAGCTAACTCAATCAGTTCCTATTCATTTTAGATAGATCTGCTGGGTGTAAATGAATGTGTATAATATGTGGACCATTTATTTCCAAGAACATTGCAGTGAAAGTTTCTTTATGGATTTGCTGCAAAATCCTAAGTAAAGAAAAAAAATCAATAGAAAGTATCCACCTTTCTTAAAAAGAAAAGCCATTTTTCACCCCAAAGTTCAATTCATTTTGCTCTGGCACTTACCAACTTTGATTAAGAACCTTTCAATGTTTGTGCAGGGGCTTTCCTCCAAACTCCCTGGAAGAAGTTTCAAGCCACAGGGGTGTCTATAGAATTGGAGGGACTTTGATGGGGTGTGGGGAGAAATCACAAAGCTGAAACTCCTCTCTGCAAGTGAAGGTGAGAGAGGTTTTATTGTTTTAACTGGGGGTGGAGGTGTCCATGAGTGTCCCTGTTGTCCAAATTGCAGCACCAGCTCCCAGTTTGACCAGCAGACATTTGCTGTGACAGGCTCAGGAAGATGGGCCAGCCCAGTCCAGCCTGTGGTCACCAGATCCCTCTGAGCTTGCCTGCAGCACCCTGACTTTGAGACATTGGGTTTTGAGGGCCCAGCAGAACTCATCATTGAAGTGTCAGTGCAAGTCCTGAGGCAGTGAGTTCTACAAGGATCTCAGGAGCAGAACAGTCCACTTGGTCTCACTGACTTAAATGTTTTGCCTTGATTTGGCAAAGAAAAGTGGCCCCAAAAGTTTGGGCAGCATCTGTCACCTCAGCACTGGGCAGCACATCTGTTGCTGGAGATCTACGCGTGAGCCAGCGCACTTCGGGAGCTGGGTGGGGAGCAGCAGAAAGCAGCAGGCTCTGCCAGATCCTTTTTGTCTCTCTCAAGGACTAGCTTGGCTCAGCCAGAGTTATTAGCTAGCAGAGTGGAGGGTTTTCATCACCAGGCAGCTGCAAGGAGGTGGCTGTGCTCACTCAGAAATGGGATGAGACACGAAAGGAGTGGGGCTGGTGCTTCTGCCTGCCCTGTCCCTCCCACCACACACAGCACAGCTCCTCACAAGGACTGGGCTCTTTGAAGGGCAGGACCCTTGCACAGGGAAGAACTGCTCATTCTGGGCTGCTGGGGTATCTCTGCAGGACAGGGCAAGCAAAGAGTGAAAGCACCAAACAGATCTGTGCTTGCAGCGAGCCTGACGTTATCCTGTGCCTGTGCACAGAGAAAGGGGAAATGTCAGCTAAATGCAAAGGCAGCTGGACCTTCACTCCATCCAGCTCCAAGGGGTGGCAGGTGAAGCAGGTCTGCACATGCAGCATGCTTTGTAGAAGCCTGGCTCTTCTAAAAATGCTTCCATTTTTTTTCCAAATAACTTCAGGCTGCATAAATATTTGGAGAGAAATATTTTGCTTAATTTCTTGAGATTTCCTTGCCTGGAAAAAAGAATCCACAAACTTATCATTGAAAAGAATATATCTTACCTTTGATAAAGCATTTTTTCATTCTCTTTTGCTGGTGTTAAGTAGGAGGTCAGAAGAGAAGCACAAAGGAGCAAATGATTTCCTGAGATGATTTTCAGACTTAAATATATAACTCAAGGCACTTTAGACACTGTCTATATGGAAGTCAGTTGTCCACAAATAATATCATGTAACTAATTAAACATTGTTCCTCAGCTGTTCTAAATGAAGATATAATTGTGGGTTTTAGTAGCAAGTGTCTGGTATCTGATAGTTTTACCTATCTCTGGGGCTGGGGAGGATAGATGTCTCAGATTAATTATCAACCAGTTTGCAGATTAATGTGGGAAAATGTCTACCCTGGCCTTAAAAATGTCTGACTGCTTTACATTAATTGGCAGTCAATTAAATTGTGGTAAAAAGTGCCCATAGTGGACACACTCAGAGGAAAAGAATTCACTCTGTGTGCTGTACACGTTAATTTAAAATCACTATAACAGCCATTTCAAAGCAAAGTCTTTCCCAGTGTGACTGAGGATTAATCTTCATTCTCATTCCAAGGGGGATAAGTACACTGCTGTTAAATAAAGCCATTTTTCAGCTTCCCAAGCTAAAGAAAGAGTTACGACCTTTCTGTCAGAATATGCATCACAACTTGGGGGTTTTAAGTGACCAGTCTTAGAAGTTCTCCTCTGGAGACTCCCCATCAGACTGTGATGTAACTGGAAAACCCTACACAGAGAGAGGATTTCCCCTCATCCCCCACCTTAGCTGTGGGAGGCAGGTGAGTGACTCAAAGTTAGGGAAGAAATTCACTTCTCTTTGATGAGAACTGAGCACCACGAGATCATTTTCCCCATCTGGCTCAGAAAACTGAAAAGCTCAGCAAATAAAAACTGTGAAATAAGAATTAATAGCCAAACAGGGAACAGTATATATATTTTATTGCAAGAACTGTCATAGGGACATTAAGGGTTTTGCTTCATTTGCAAACTGTTATTATGAACAATATATGAATTTCTTTTAAACCATTTTCTTCTATCTTTGCCTCAAAAAAGAGAGGCATTAACAATGCTTTCAGCTATTAAGGAATCACTCTGTGCTGTCTGAAATTAATGTAAATTGAAATCAGAGCCTCAGGTGCTGAGGTGAAGTTTGAAGTTTTCTATGATGTGAAGAAAAGAAAGCTGAAAAATCTCAAAGATACTCATCGAAATGGGCCATTTTATCTGCATGGCTTTTTCTATTTTCAGAAGGCAGCAGAGGTGAGATTATGCCAGCAGTTAAGGGAAGAAACTGAAGTTTCACTGAGCTGGCACATCTGATAAATTCAGTTTGGTTGTGAGATGTAAATGAATAAAGAAGACAGCAGGGATGGAAGGGGGGAAGTTGTTTCTCTCTTTCCTGCCCCTGAATCCCCATCTCCTGCTTTGACAGGCACAAGAATCACAGAATGGTGTGGGCTAGAAGGGACCTCAAAGGTCATTTAGTTACAATCCCTCAACCATGGCAGGGGTGCCACCCACTAGATCAGGTTCCTCAGGTGCAGCCTGGCCTTGAACACTGCCTGTGTTTTGTGGCAGCTCATCCTCTGTCCTGCAGGACAAGTCCTGGTTCTGTCCATGTTTACTGATGTGGTCACTCCAGACTGTGCTGGGATGCCCCAGATGTGTCCTTCAGTGTGCAGCAAAGAGGTTAATAAATATAACTGAGATTCCCCTCCAGAAGCAGCACAGGCAAGCTCCATCACACTTAGATACTTCTGTCTTTTAATTAATGCTAATGGGTCCATTCTGCTCTGGAGCAGCCTGCCTTACCTACATGGGCCAGCTGCTGGCAGCCCTTGAAAACCCTCTGGCAGAGTAGCACTAGCTGCACTCCTTCTTCCAGATGCTCACTGGATCCAAAAAGCAAAAAATATAAATTAAAAGGTCACTTTTCCACATGGACAACTGCTATCCTTGCCAAGAGGGTCTTCTATCAACTCAGATAAGGAAAATGGAGAGAGGAGGTGAAGTATAGAGCTCCAAGGGGAAATACTTGCTTCCAAAGAACAAGTTTGTGTCTGCCTCTCTTTCCCACATGCAGAATTAATTCAAATGTACCACATGGTTGTAAAACACAATTATATAAAAAATAGTCAGGAGTTTAAATAGTGAAAATGTAATATAAGCTTCGGGGACAGAGGAAAATAGGTGGCAGTCTGAGTTTTCAGAGTAGAAAACAGACCTTTCCAGAGGATAATCTCTATTAGATTGAGGAGGGATGTTAAATTGCTAGTGCTAAGCAATTTTCTGATCTAAGGCATAGGAGGTTTATAACAGCCCCATGTGCTTTGGTTTAGATCATTTAGTCTGTTTTGCTAGCAAATATCACCATGTGCTGAGCAGCTAATTTCCAGCAAACCTTGGTGGAGTCATCAGGGAGCCAGGTTTGCTCTGTGCTTCAACTTTATCAAAACACTTTCGTTCTTTCCTTTTGCCTTTATTTTTTTTTCCTTTTTTTTTGACTGAAGCACTGCAAATACTCTGATCCCAATCTGAAGAAACAATCTTGCACAGCAAACACAAGCTGCAGTCCTTGGAACCTGCCTTGCCCCATCCCAGGCCCCCCTTGGCAGGTGCTTTGGAGGAGCCACAATGACACATCAATCATTTCAGGCTCCCTTGGTGCCTCCTCAACATCTCCATCAGTTCCTTGATGTGCAGCCCTTGGAGCAGAGTAAACCCAGCACTGTCATGCCCTGGCTTTCCAACCTGCAGCTTCCCAGCCCGTTATCCTTCTCTCCCATGTGCTGTAATTGGCCTTAAAAACCTTCATGTCTTAATTTCTGGGCCCCAGCCCAGCTCCTGGGGAAAGTTCACTGCATGCCAAGGTCGGTCTAGAGGAAAAAGGAGGAAAGGTTCCTATTTCTGTGGATGTAATCCCATTTCTGACACTTCCAAGTTATTCCTGTGATTGGAACAGGGCAATTAACCCAGCTGTGCTGTGTCTGTTGTTTCAGGAGAGCCTCCTCCTCCTCCAGCAGCATTTCAGAGAGCCTATGACCATCAGTGGATGCAACCCAAACCCCTGGGGTCTGGCTGCTGCCCACAATCCCACCCAGCCTCTGTGGACCTGGCTCACTTGGAAGAATTCAGACAAACAACAGGGCATGGCTGCTCTGTGCCTAATTGATAGTAATGTTAAAAGACTGATCGTAATTTGAATGCTAATTAAGGAAGATAGTTATTGATTTTAATGGGAGACAGAGCAGGCTCTTGCACATCTACCACATAATGAGAAAGTACTGGGGCTGCTGTCAGTGCTGGGGAAACAATCACAATAATAATAATAATATGCTGAGAAAAATGCAGCTTCCTCTTGATAAACCTTTAACAGCAGCAAGAATGGTGCTAAAGAAGAAAGGATTTTCTGTTCCCAGCCCTGGGAAGTTAACTCATTTCTTTCTGTATAATTCACCATAGTTACAACAGCACTCACAGACCCCAGTAAACACAAATCTGGATGTTAGGAGGCCACCCACCACTAAGTTTTATGGACAACTGGAGCTTTTAAGATGCTGGTGTAAAATGTCATTCTTTCCCCCACTCACAGTATTCAAAATTCTCAATTTTTTGTACAAAATTTTGATTTAAAAATTCTTTACATTTAGTGGGTTTAGTGAGAGCTGAGGTCAGCCCTCTTCTTATAGTACTAATTAATGCTTCAGCACCCAGCACGGGGCCCATGATTTCAGGGAAATTCAGAGAGAACATTATCTTACAGTGACATTTGGAACTAAATATTTGGTTTACAAATGTCCTTCCCCAAAATTCAATGCCATAAGACTTCTCCTGCCTGTCATTTTTACTTCTCTCAATTCATCTTTGATTTATTGCTCACTTTTTTAATAGCAGAGGGGGAGAGGAATGGGATGCTCAAATTCCACTCTGTCAAGGTCCTCACAAGCAAATAAGAGCTCAAAAATCCATAAAATTGGTCGTTGTCTTTCAGCTGCAAAATCCATGTCTCATGCCAAGAATTACCACAACAATAAAAACAACTCCATCTTTATTGCCACAGAGCATATGATTCATTGCAAAGTTTCCCAGGAATATTTGTATTTATGCACATGACTCCATGTTGACCAGAGAGGGTGGAAAATCTCCAAGCCCCCTCTTTGGTCAAATTAGATTTCTCAGCTGAATCACTGAGATTATACTTCGATTTTCAATGCTGGTTCTGGCACTTTTATGACAGTAGCTCTGGCTTATTAAGAGAGCATATTGAAACCAGCTTGGTGATTTTCCCCTCCTTCTTTTCACTCTGTTATACCAAAGAACATTTATTACTTTTTGATAAAAGATGCACACCCCTCCCTTAGGAGAGGGGCACTGAAGCAGGATGAGATGGCTCCTGCCTTTGTCACTGTCTCCAGAGTAACTGGGGAAGGGCAGGAACTGGAGTGTAATCATTCAATAGAGTGACAAAATACAGGGCTAAAAGAAAAAAGCTTAGATTAAATAATTCTTCGGTGTCCCTTATGTCTTCATCTATTTCTCAAAAGGCATTATGTGCAAAGCAGAAAATGGTATTACTTTTTTGTGTTAATAGCAGAGATGAATCATCTAATGCCATTCAACAGTTGGAACTAATATCAAGATTCAGGTTTCACAGCTGGCTAAGAGAGACTAGAAAAAGTTGCACAGATCAAAAGATGTTCATGTTTCAGGGAAGATCCCTCTCCAGTCCCTCAGCCTGTGACTTCCTCTGATCTTGGAAATCGAAGCTCTCCCTTTAAAGCCTTCAAATTTAATTCTTGTTCTCCTGAATGCTACACCCAGAGAAAACACTTTCAGGATATGCAGGGAGGGCTTGCTGCCATGTAGCCAGTCTCCAAAACCCCAACAAAACCTTTAGGAGGATGATGACAGGGTCTTGCCTTGTCAGGCCAGCAGCAATCTCCTGGCATCCATGAAGGCTCCAAAGAGCCAGGTTTTGCTAAGGGTGCAGCCCACCAGCCCAGCCTGCCAAGGACTCACTGTCCAGGGACCACCTCCCACAGCCCACCAGGCCCAGGGTCCTGCCAGAGATTTGGAAGAAGTTTGGGGTAAAAAGTGGCTGTGGAGCAAGGCATCAGTACACCCACTGAAAATGTCAAATTGTTTCCAAAGGCCTGTAGTTCCTGGGATGTGCACTCAGGGTTAGAAACCATGGTGTCTCTGCCTCATGGATCATCCTCTCTCACCTAGAGGCTGCCTGGCGTCCACTTCCACCCCTGCCCCTCCAAGCCCTGAGTGACCATGTGAAGTGGCCCGAATTTGCTGGCACCGGGTTGTCTGTTAGATGACACCACGAAGCACAAGGAGCTTTCCATGTGAGGCTCAGCTGTTCCTGCTGCAGAGGTGGCACTCCTGCACAAACTGCCACAGCCCTCTGTGGTTAATCCACCTGCATAACCAGTCAGCTGCTCTGGAAAAAGCCTGGATGTGAGTCCACTAGGACATTATGACTGGTCATGAGAGGGGAAATAGAGGGAAGAGCACTCAGGAGGCGTAAGAGTGGTACTGTCCCCAGAGCAGGAAGAATTAATTGCTTGCATCCCAGTTCTTTGCAAGTTGTGGAAGTCAGTGTGAGGGAAGGATGCCCACATCTTGCAGAAGGAAGGTGTGTAAAGCCAGGGTCACCTTCCACAGCAAAACTTCATAGAAATTAGATGACAGCCCAACCGTGCTAAGAGTTTCTCCACATCAGAGGTTTTGAATTGCGGCAGAATAATTCCAGCATCTGTAATTAGCGCTTCCATTAAATCCGCATTGCTCTCATATTAATTTCAGGAGTTTGGAACTGTCAGGAGCGTTATTAAGGGATGCTATCCTTGTCAGAAACTGCAAATAAAATTTGAGCTTCTGATTAAAAGTTTAGGGCAGCCCTCATTATTTCCTGCTTCAGAAGAGCAGTCAGTTTTGGGCTACCCTTTCAGTCAGTACTGGTTCATTACTGAGGGTCTCTAATTATTTCTGCCTTGGAGCTATTAAAAGAAAAAGACAATTTGTTTTTCACATGCTCCTTGGTGCAGCAAAATACAAAAATTCCCATTTGTTTTCAGAGCTGGGAGGACACAGTGGCACTGGGAAGGTGCTGGAAGAAGTGTTGAGTGTTCCAAATTACCTACCTGGACCAAGGAAGGCACTGGGGAGTAGAAGTCCCACATGAATGGGGATTAATTGTCCCTGTCAGTAAGAGCCACATCCAGGATGTGGCATCCAGGAAACACACAATAGACTGGGGACAAACACATCCAGGACATGAGTTTCCATGGGATTCAGGACAATTATTTTGGCTATAAAAACAGACCAAACTTCCTGACTCTGGATCCAGCCATGCACCCAGCAGAGCCCAGGCTATGGGGACCTGCAAGAGGGGATTGTGGGTTTTGGATGGGGAACAGGCACCATGTGGAAAATCAGATATGGGAAATTTCTTCTTGAAAACCTGGCCAGCCTGTGCCACAAGGCTGCACTGCCTGTGTGCTGTTTGCACACACTGAAAAATAGGTGTACAGGCTAAGGGGGCAAGGCAGGCTGGGGCTGGTGCCAGAGCAGGGCTGCTCTGGGGCAGAAATCAGGGCTCAGGGCTGCACACTAGAGCAGCTGCATGGTCTTCAGCCAAATATTTGCCAAGAAATAAAGATTTGGAGGGACTTAACCTCATTGCAATCTCCTGTCAAACTTGCACAATTGTTAACACTGGAAATGGAAGTTTGAAAAATTAAGATGCCTTATTTGAGAAATTACAAAGGAAGGTTTCAGTCCAGGAGGATGTTTTGGTTTGGAATTTATGCATTTGCTGTTTAATAAAAGCTGAAAACCTCTTTCAATTAAAAAAATATTGGGAGGTTGAAAAGCATTTACTAAACCTGATTTTTTCCATGCATACAGACAGTTGACAGCATTTATTTTTCCCCATGGGTATTAAATAAAATAACTGACTCAATCCAGTGAGCTGCAGCTGCTTTTTACTCTGTCTGAAGCCGAACATCTCTGAAGACCAAGTTCTCTATTCCCTTGGTTACTTTTTAATTACATTGCAATAAAATTGCAAGGAATCTAATTTTGCCAGACAAAACCCAGGGACTCTGTGGAAGGTGATGGGGGTCCAGCTATTTCACACACTAATTACACCAGCACAGGCCCTGAAATACTGTGCTATTTTTATTCATTCATGAAAAAAAAAAGCTCTCCCGTCTAGATCTGAGTGACTGCTATTTCATTCTCAAAAACAGTCAATGCACTCTTCATTTCTCAAAAAACAGCTGCCCTCTTCTGTTTCCAGGGAATATTACTACCTTTCCAAATCCTAATGTGTGTGCTGTTGGAAATCAAAATAAAATGCCATCACTCTGCCTGCCTCAAAACAACAACCCAATCTCAATAAAGCACCGCCACCTTTCTCAAAACCTCTGAAAAGGGGGCAATATTAAATAAGAGCTTGAAAAACGGGCCCAAGGAGGGAGTTGTTCGGGATTTCTAAAAGAAAAGTATGTCTGCAGTGCCATCAGGAGGTGTGATCACAGCATAGGAAGGCTGGGCTGAGCTGAGTGAGGCAGTACAGCCACCAGGACAGACGGACACTGGGGCATGGATGTGCCCCTCTCCAGGGATAACAGCATCCTGAGAGCTCCAGGCACCTGTAAGGGTCCCCACGAGGTGTTGCCACCTCTGTTGCACCTCTCTGGCTGCAGCCAGCACTTCAGAGCCTCAACCCAGCTGAGGTCTGGTGGGAATTCTGCACCCAGGAGGCTCAAACACAGGGAGACATGCAGTCTTCTAAGGGGACAAAAGACTTTGTAATTTTTCCCCTTGATTTTCTGGAAGCCAATCAGAAGGAAACCACAGCCTGGATCAGCAGTGGGTGGGAGGCTGGTCAGTGCTGCCCAAGCAGCACATCACAGCCCACAGCAAAGCTGCTGGACCTGCAGGGAGGTGGTGAAATGGGAGCCTGGGAAGGTGGATACCAACTAATACGAGTTATTTTTTGAGTTTTGAATTACTGTGACCCATTTCCTCCAAAAGTGGCCTCAGTTCTCTATTGTTCTCACTTTTCCAGTTCCAAAGCCATCCCTCCAGGGAACAAACATTAAACTCTTGTCAGAGAATTTGAGGAGGGTGACTTGTCACCTCACACTGTGATTGCTCACTCATCTCCTCAGCCCCATCAAATGCATCATAAAGATGTCTTTTTTACTGCCTAGTAAAGAAAGTTCAAGTGTATCACTGCATTTACATGAACCTTCAGGACAGTCAGATTTGCCACTTACACCTTGAATACTATTTATTTCCTTTAAATAGGAATTAATCCAATCATTCCATACTTGCTCTTTCCCCAGAGAGACAGACAAGATTCCCCTGAGAAAATGCTCAAATAGGTGAAGGTAGAGCAAGCAGCTGTTCCTTGTTCTACACTCTGCAGGAAAGCTGGGCATGAGGATGCTGGTTAAAACTGGCCTCTTCTTGTGCAGGTGGAAATCTTTTCCAAGTCCTAGAGCCTGCCTGGACTTAGGGCACCTGGCCTTGTACATGTGCTCCAAATGAACAAGATTGCCCCTCAAAATACTGTTTTTCATCACCAGTTTAGCAAGAACCTCCACTGCAGCTGGTGACTTGGGTTTAGAAAGGTAATAACATAAAGACAGAAAAAAGGGGAGAGAAGCCAGGTGGCTGCACTCCTCCTCAGCTTGGCTCTGGACTGGCACAGCCCTGGCATCTCAGAGCCCCTGTTTTGTTTCTCCTTCCATGGGCTCTCCATCCACACCACTTAACTTTCCACATTTCCCTCTCAGAAATGCATTTCCATGCTTTGAGGGTGCAAAAGTTAAATTCTTTGGAAAGAGCCTCGAAGCACACAAAGCAGAGGAAGAGCTAACATTCATTTAGCCCTTCAACAGCTTAATTTGTGGAAGGTGGCAATTTGCTTTGGTCATACAGCAAGTCTGGGGAAGCAAAATGCTGCAGACAGGATTTTTTCACAGTGCTGTACTTGGAACCAGCTGTATTGGGTTAAAGGCAGCACTTCCAACATGGATAAGTCATTTCTAATAAACAGAAATTAGAAAAGCCTCCAGCATCGAAGCAATATTAAAGATTGAATCCTTTTGGGAAAGACATGTGACACTTGTCTGGCAAAATTGCCACCAGCCACTCAACACTATAATTGTGGAACATTAAGTTCCATCCCAAATGCCAAGCATTAAGTGATGCTCCTGCATGATGTGACACAGCTTCATTTCCTTCTGGAGGAAACCTAGATCAACTTCAGCAGCACCTGCTGAGCACAGGGTGACCTCGACCAGCCTCCAGAAAGACACTCAAATATTTGTGGCTT
The DNA here is from genome assembly GCA_013398075.1 of Notiomystis cincta. Taxonomy (NCBI): domain Eukaryota; kingdom Metazoa; phylum Chordata; class Aves; order Passeriformes; family Notiomystidae; genus Notiomystis; species Notiomystis cincta. The sequence goes on along the minus strand of VZRX01009897.1, from coordinate 16,722 downwards.
GACTGTGGCACTGCAGCACTGAGATGATGGGTTTCTGTATGGAACATGTAGCTTGAGACTGGAACCAGTAATGCACCCTGGCAGCAACAGGGCACTGTAATCCTTAATTTTGGTGTGGGCAGTTCAGGCAACTCCAGCTCTCTGCAGAGAATTGCCCTGGAGAATTCTAGCCAGGCTCAAAGGCTGCAACTGCCCCCGCTGCAGTTGCACAGCCACATGCTGATGACTCTCCTTTTAGGGTTAAATTCTGTAAAAGACTAACTCACTTGAGGGTTTAAGCCTCGCTTTCAAAGACAACTTGCAACCAGATTTACAAAAATGCTACAGCAATTTAAAATGTCTGCTAGGGTTGATGAAAACACTCAAGCAGATTAAGGTGCCAAAGGTTCTTAAATGTTACTCATGACCTGTGCTGGTCTTGGGTCCCAGGGTTGGCAGGATCATCCAAGGGAATTTAAAATTTTCTCTGCGTTTCTATTCTTGTTTCTTCCACTAATCATTACTTTCCCTTCTGGGAGCTATACATAATATTCTCTTTTAAGTATGACAGCCTGTGATCTGGACCCAAGGTGTATCTTTGGGTGCTGGTATTTTAGGGAGGCATGCTCTGATTTGGAAGACCTGTGCTGTATTCACTGTGGGAATATTATGTTGTGTGCCAATGACAATAAATGCTGGCTGGCACTTTCCAGCCTCAAAGCTCTCATGAACCATGGCAGGGAGCTGGGCTGCTCATCCATTTACCATGCAGTTTGTTAAGTGGGCAGCCTGACAGTGGCAGTGCCACAGCTTCATTTTCTCCTAACAGCTTTAGGACAGCGTTTCTTAAATCAAGACAAAGCCTTTGAAGTCAGTGAGTGGAGACAGCAGCACTGGCTTTGTTACAGCAATCAGAAATGCAAGTTGAAAGCATGTATATGCTAATTGCCAAGACTGCTGCCATATAATTAGCATATACAGTCTGTACCCAAATTAAGAAGAACTCCCTTGAAAGCTTATTATGCCCTAATATACCCCCAGTATGTCTATACATACAGCCTGTATGGTGCTCTGTCCCACCTTTGCATTTCTCAGCAGCTGTGAGGATCTGTGTGAAGACCAGTGCTGATGGAGTTTAACAAGGTGTCTGCAGAAATCTGTCCCACGTGTTAGACACTGGGCAGTGCATGAAGGGACCCCAGGCTGATGAAAGTCTTGTCAAGAAACCTGTTAAGAGGAGAGATGCTGCTCCATGCACCCACCCTGACCTCCCAGTGCCCCTCTTCTGCTCACCTGCAGCCTCTAATGCTTCAAAGCTCCAGCTATGTGGCTAAATCTTACATTTTAATAGTGGTTGTCATGTCTTCTGTGCTGGCACCAGGCTAACACCAGCCCACCCCAAGGACACGGGCTTCACCTGCTGCCTTTGGCCTCTTTGGGAAGAGAGGGCAGGGGAAGGAGCAGCCTGCTTGGCTCTGCAGAAGGATCCCGAGCTCCTGCATGCTGCCTCTCCTCTGTAACTGCAGCTCAGCCTCGAGGAAAGGCTGATTCAGACAGTCAGCAGTGCAGCCTGGATTTTATCAGACTTTATTTCAAGGGTATAATTGCAAGGCCAGCAGCTGAACACCCAGAGTGTGTTGGGACTGTGGGATTGGCAAAAGACAGATTGGAACTATCCACTGCTGCCTCACATTCCCATGTCCTCACTTTTGTGTGCCTAGAGTCACCACAACCTTGAAAACCTTATTTATATTCTTCTTCTGTTACCCCTTTTCCTTGTACTTTCCAATAACATCCACTAGAAATTGGGGGTTGCATAACAAAAATCTGTGCTTCACACAAGCAAACATTAAACTGAGGAGGTGTCCTGTTAACTGCACTTCTGTGCCTGTGACAAGGTAAACCAAAAATACACTGGTTAAAACCAGACCCCCAAACACACAGCACTGAGAACAGTCACAATAGGAGGCACAAGAAGCATTCAGCCCTCAGGCCTGGGTACCTTGATGCCAGCTACAGACCAGCAGAATGTATGGCAGCCCATAACCCCATCTGGCATAAATAAATGCAATATCCTGGAGATGAATGGCTGTTTTCCTTTGTCAGAACTCAGACCTGCTGATCCAAACATGCTCCAAGCATCACCAGCTTTTACAGACTGAAGCTATTTGTCCAAGATCTCTTGTATTGGGTGGTTTGGCCATTTCCTAATTAAACTGCTGTTGAGATGCTGCAAAGGAAGAGGAAGATGCAATAAGGAGCTACTGGAAAATTATCTTTACTAATTAGTGGACAATATCAAGGGGGATGAGTCCTTAAAGGGACATTCAAGCACATACATGGCAGAACTTGCCTCTGGAGGCTACAGAGGCCACAGCCAGCCCTGCCTCACACAGGAGCCTCCCCCTCTGCTGAAACAATCCCCACCCTCACAGGTTCACACAGAGCAAAAGGAGTTATTGTCGTAAATGACATCTCAGCCCCCAAAACTCTCCAGTCAGCTGCAATCACAGATTTTTGGCATCATGATGTTGTTTTTGTAAGTCCCTTAATTCTGAAGTATTCTTTCCAGACTCCTCCAAATATCAGGTGTTACTCTATATGTCACCATCTCTTCTGGTGCACAGGAATTTGGCCATTTGACTTTCCTATTTTTTTCATATCTATGTTTCAATTTTTGTGTTTTTCACACTACTGGTCATGTTGCATTTAGTTAAGTACACAGTCTGCTTCTTCTGGTGAATACTGAATTCCAGTACAAAATTCCACAGACACACCAAACACAGACCATTTTATTTATCATGCAACTGTGTTCATTTCTTCTTAGAACCCTACACCTTGTCCTTTCAGTCACAATATCTTTGTACCTTGATACTGCAAAACAAGCCTTAGATTAATACTTTCTTAACATCTTTATATGTACTGCAAACACCTGCCACATTCCCTAGTCTCAGATAATACACTGTGGATAATCTTCCTATCTCTCTTTGCCCTCATGTAACTCCAGTGACTTTACACAGCTCTGCTCCTGTTCCACACAAGTAGAGAGGAGAAGGAAGCCCAGTGGAATAAGGCCAGTCAAGAGCATGTCATTCCCTGAAGGATAGGCCAATGAATCCTTGATATTATCTGTTACAGCAGCTTATTACTATTCCAAAACAGAGAAGCAACCTTCACTCCAAATGATTTAGAAGAATTAGAAGTAGGAATAAAGGGAATTTATGAGAAGGGGACATAAATGAATACAGAAGAGCCTCCAAACCTGTGGTTTGCAAACGTGCATCCTTTACAATCCTCCTAAAAGCTGTTGTTTTTCCATGTCTCCACTAAGGTTTAATGGCAGAAGCAATACTGGAAGATCTCTCTGCCAGGATTCATTATTTTTAAACCCCATGCTAAAGTCCTAACGCTTTATAAAGCCACTACATGAACAATGAAAACCCAACTATTGTTAATCAAAGTGGTTTTAAAATCCAGTCATTTTCATCATCCTGGGAGCAGGGAGGCTGCATGGAGATGAGGCAGGGACAGCAGCTTGGTATTTAAAAGCCTTGAGTTCAATCTTCCTTTTTAGCCATAGACTTTCTGGACAAATCATTTTTCCCCCCAAATTTTACTTCCTCAGTTGTAAAATGCTGCAGGACAACTGTGTGAAATCCTTAGACACCAGGGTAATTGTAGAAGCAGATGGAGGGTTATTTATGCTTTCAAATTATACATTTAGTCTTTGATTTTCATCTCTTTTTATAGTACTTTATTTGCTGAGTAATTCAGCAAATGCCTCTGACTCTGAATTAGGTTGCCCAGGTATCCACATGGCACTGTGCTTTTTGGCTGTACCAAATTGCTACAGAATTGATATGAAATACAATTACCACATCTAAGTATTAAGAAGGCAGTGCTTTAACATCTGATAATGGGGACATGCTGCTTTGTAGGGGTTTGGTTTCCAGAAGGACCAAACACAGCCTGGATGAACAAAAACAGTGAAGGGCTGGGGGGAGATTTAACACTGAACTGCAGTTACAAGCTTTTATGGTTCTGTCACTATAAGTGAGAACACAGAAAGCACAGAGGCAGCTCTCACCCCAAATGGTAAATCAGGATTATTCCACCAGTGTCAGTGTTCTCTGTAAGGGCCCAGTGCCTGCAATAGGAGAGGACAGGGGAGGGCAGGGACACCTCCCTGCTCACTGCTGCTTTCACACCCAGATCTGTGCCCCAACACCAGTCACACCTCCCAAATGTCTTCAGTGTGCCCCCAGGACACTGCCCTTGAGGTCAGAAGCTCACTGCACCAACAGCATGCCTGCAGCACCACAGAAGGGCTCTGCTTTGCTCTTACCTGAGTTGAGCTCAAAAAACCCAGATTTCCTCTGCTTCCAAGGCTACACTCAGAATGCCCTCTCTGTTTGGAAAGTCATTTATGCTGCATAAGCCTATGCTCTTCTGGAGCCCTCAAGTAATGAAAGGGGGAAACAGCACTCTGGTAAAAGAAATGTGCAAATGTAAGTATCAGGCTCAGTTTGTCTCCACCTTTTCACAGTCAGAGTTGAAATCGGTCCGTGGTTCAGCCTGGGGCTGTTGCAGAGCTTGTGATGTCCACTCAAGGGGAAAGCACAGGCAGAAACAGAGCCTTTTGTGTCCCTCCTGCCTCCCATCCTGCCAGACACTGAGCACTCCCAACCCCTCCTGAAGCCAAGACAGCTCTCAGCTGGCTGTCAGTAACAGCTGGAAGTACACTGACCCTCGTCCAGAGTAACAAATTCTACCCTGAATTACACTCCTTCAGCAGTGTGTGAAAACATGTTCACGTAGTTGCACTCAGGGCTGGGCTAAAATCAACTCAGTTATGCCCAGCCCAGCCAGGAGCAGTAGCAATACCAAGCATTAGGGCTGTACAATGGTAAGAGCAAGATGATTTATTATATAATGAAGAAGAAAAAAAAAAAAAAAGATTCATTTTCATCAAGTATTCCCTCACAGGGGTCAGTACAATATAAAGGAAATAAGGAAAAATGTACAAAACAACCTGACAAGAAGGCTCTAGATGAAACATGTTCAAAGCACTTGCAAATGATGTTGCTGGACAGATGAAGAAGGAAATTAAATCAAGTAATTTTTACCCTGCAAAATAGAGACTGAAAAACTGATTTTATTTTCAAAAATTGAATTCTGCCTTTACCTGCAGATATTTCAGGTAAGACAACACAATTTTAGCTGTGATACATTTTTTAAAGGAGATGTTCCCAGAACTGTTTGACCACATTTATTTCAAAGTGGATTTTATTTTCCCTTCCAACTTTATGCAGGTGGCAAACCCACCTCAAAATAAAAGCAGCTTAGCCACTAACTTCAAAGAAACCAGGTCCATATTTCTCCATTTTCTGTTATCCTTTGCCAACCATGGCATTTGTTTTTTCATGATCAGCAACAGATCTCCATCTCATCCAGAGCATCCTTGTATATGTGGTTGTAAAATTAAAAAAAAAAAAATCACAAAACAAAACAAAACAAAACAAACCCCAAACATATAAAACATCAGCAGTGAGAATTTCCTGAAGGTTTTCAAGGCTTGCTCCTAACTCAGCTAAAGTCAATGTATTTCAAACTATTTTAGCTGGAGCAAGACCAAATTCCTACAGAACCAGATACACAATCCTCAAAAAGCAAAACCATAAGAGTGTTGTAATCCAGATGGAGGAGTAAAAGACAAACTTTAGCAATGTACCTTGCCTGGCCCCAGCCAAAATAACATCTTTGCCTTGGGTATTTCATTTACTCCTGACCCAGGCAAAATTGGTTACAGTGAGAGCATCACTTAAGTAATGCAGCAAAAGGACATCATGCATTAATAAGCTAAAATATGAATCCATGCTTATGGCAATATCTTTCCCTTCTAATGCCCTGTAATGGGCATCTAGGAAAGGAAATAAGACAAGCAGCTTTACAGAAAATAATCTGCGTTTTGTTACACTGGTGACCATCCTAAGCAACTCCACAGAAGTTTTCAGGGTTCCTTTCAGTGTGCATGAAGAAAGCAAAAAGTCAAAAATAGACCAATGTTAGGCAAGATTATAACAGATTTACTCATTAGTGCAGAATGCAAAACAACAGCTAATGTTTAATACAAACAAAATAGTATCACTCTTATACTCCTCATAAATTCATGGATTCCACATGGTTTACTTCCTTGCCTTAAAAGAAATGTTTACATGAAGCATGAACTTTGTGTCTCTAAAAATAACATCCCAAGTTAGCAAAGGAATCATTGGAGGAAAAACAAATTGGAAATGGACTTTAATAACAAGTAGCAAGGAAATCCCCATTTTGTTTAGCATGAAAAAACCAAAGATCCACGGGTTGGATTTGGCTGGGGGGTTTGAGGTGGGTTTTGCTGTTTGGGTTTGGTTGGGTTTTTTGCATCAAGGGAAAGAAAACAATAGCTATGTGGGAGGAAAAACATTTTCACAAATATAATAAATATTTGTTCTGATCCAAAAGCAAAGTGCGACGTAGAATTTTTCCACTTAAACAAAAACAACCTACAGCATAATGCCTTAAATATTAACAAATCAATTAGTGGTCAGCACAGTAAAATAAATATGAACATATTGATTTACATTTTGTTTCTAGCAGCAAAGGTCATTAACCTACTGGCCAATGTGACAGCTTCACAGAAGTCCTGTTTCTTGAGTTTGGTACTTGGTTTAACATAAGAAAAACATTAATTGGGTCTGGAAAATGGCACTTCAGCTGTACAGTGTTCTCCCCAGCCCACCTATGTCAAAAGGGTTTGCCCAGAATGTGTTTTCAGTATTTTTTGAACAGTGATTTGGAGAACACCATTCACAAAAAGAAATAAAATCAGGATCTACTCAGTATCCAATGCTGACAAGTATGAGTTTGGATTGTCCTGAACCCTAAGGATAATGGGGAAGTTTTCTCTTTGCAGTCAGCAACTTCCTGTGCTGAAAGGGGAGTGGGAAGATCACAAGCCATTAAGCAATGCTAAAGAGGGAGAGGAAAGCCTTGGTCCCTTGCAGGAAGGGCCACAACAGAGCACTGGGGCAAAGTGAGTCTCAGCTGCTCCTCCCAGCAAGACAACTTTCCTTCCATGGAGGAAACCTGTCCTGCCTTGTCACTTGAGTCCCACTGCCTGCTGCACACCTGCTCTACAAGCCACCACTCTGAGATCACCAGGATGACCACAGAACGAAGCAGACTCAGGCCTCTCTGTTCAGGGCACGCTGAAGCCACCGCTCCAAACCAGACTCAGCCCCAAGCAGAGAGGAGCTTGCAAGAACAGCCCCCTGCACATCCCTCACACACCCTCCCAAAAGCACCAGCACACAGCTGTGCTGCGGCACATCTGCACAGCTGGAGAAAACCAGGTTGGGACACCTCCAGCAGCCACTGGAAATGCCAAATGAGGAGCAGATGGCTGGGAGTAGGAGCAGTAACCAAAGCTAAGTGCTGAACAGTTGATTTTTGGGACATGTGAAAGCAAGCAAAAATGCCTCCTCATCCCTAGCAATGAGCCTGACAGCACCAGTACCTACAGCTCCTCCAGCTCATATTTCACAAAGGGTTGTTTTTCTGCTACTAATTGCAGCCTGTGGAAAATGCCACGCTCTAATTTACAGCCAGAGGGATGTTTAACCATAATGCAGGGATAACTTGTGCTGAAGGATGTTGTGGTAAGGCTCATCCAACACCCTCTGTCCCTCTGGACAGTGGTGTCAGACTGGCAAACCGAAGGACAGGACACAAAGAGAAAACCACAGCCTTTCTGTCAATAAAAACAATGAGGGGGAAAGGCTGGTAAGAGATTTTGGAAAGGCAAATCTTCTTCAAGGCTACACAGAGAGTGATGCAGGGGCAGGAAAGCACAGAAGAAACAGACTTACAAAGCTGTCAGAACTATTCAGTGAGTGCTCTACAACCTGGGCACCTGTTCTACCTTCTCATGCCCCAGGGCACAAACCCCATTTAACTGAGTCTTGCACAAAGGAGGGGAAGGAATCTCATTCATGAGGACACTTATTGCTCTGCTTCTATCTGCAGGGCAAGGATCAGCATGGAATGATCTAGGGGGTTGTTTTCAACTGCTTTGCAAGTGCTCACCTTGCCTGGATTCAGGAAGGCTGCATTCAGGTTGTATGGGTCCCTGATGCTCACTCAGGTGGCTGAAGAAAACAATATTCAATTTCTGAGGAGCAGCCAAGTGCAACAAACCTTTTGAAGGTGGACTAGGAAGATGAATAAAGACTATGTGGATTTTTTTAGTTACTCATTCTTCATTTTTTAAGGCAAGCAGAAAGTCCTTTTGGAATGCAAGAGGCAGGATCAGAATGGCAATAAAAGGAGGTGGGCGAGCTACCTTCAACACTATGCACTAGGTACTGTTCATCCCTGGTAAAATCCTACTGAAACTAATGGAGCTGCATCTAATTCCAGCTGCCTGAAGAGGGCTGAGAGGTGAGCCATGGTGCTTTCTGGAGCCTCTCTGCACCTGCCACTGAAGTCAATGAAGCTGTACCAGTGCACAGCTCCAGCAGCACAGTGGGGGATCAGGTCCAACAAAAGCCACCTACGTGCTGCACTTGCCACTGGTGACCATGCTTTAATGACACTGTGAACTGGACTCCAATCACAGCTCCTCACATCTACCCAAACAAGCAGAAGAATAACTGGCAGCCCTACTTCTGCTCCTTATCTCCTTCCTACTTTTGCTAAAGAATATCAAAACACACACACACACACCTTTTGAGTTTGTCTACAATTAAAAAGTCGCTTAACAAGTTTCTTGAATACTTCCATGTGGCCAAAAAGCTGTTACTCAAACAATCATCACCCCAACATTTAAATCCTATATAACTTTGGATTTTTGATGGTCCCTAGAACAGTCAAGTTCACATCAAGGAATGGAATTAAAACCCATCCTGAGATTGAAAAAGAAGGAGGGAGGGGGGGAAGTCATCCAATATTGGTAGCTCTAGTTAGAAGGAGCATTTCATCTTTGCTCTACAAACACCCATTAGGGTTTGCCCAGGGAATGGCATAGAAGTGGGACACACCAATATCTGCTACCCATAGTCCAAGCAGCCCTGTTCTTCCTTCCAAAGCAGGGACTGCAGGCCAGAGACCAACTCTTGCTCTCTTCTACATCAACATGCAAAGAAATTTCAGCTGACAGCTCCTTCCATCTATTCTCAACCTGACTCAGTCTAAGGCAGAATCAGAGCACAGCACATCTCACCTGAGCAGGTTTGCTTTCCAGTTCACTTCATTAAGCCACTGAGATCCCCAGAGACTCTCTTCAGGGAGATGAGCTACACCCATGGTATATTAAGGTGTCCAGGCAACAATTTCAAGAGTAGGAGAGTATTTCTGAATGGGGCTAATCAGCTGAAATCCATGTCAGATATTCAGAATGGAATCTGCATCGCAGAGGAAGCAGTAAGAGGCAAGAACCTCCGAGGAGGAGAGGTATGCACAGCCTTTCTACAAGGATGTGGAAAGAACCTACTCTGGACTGTAATGGGGGCCAGAAGCAGCAAAGTGTGGACAAGTACACCACTTAATTCACACATTCACAGGCCCTACTCCTGCCCCTCTTTTGCAAGCTGCCCAGAGATTCAGTCTGCTCTAGGGAGGCATTCTGGAGCACTGCTCTGTGGTGTGCCAAGAGGGGAGTGGGCTTTGCCCATGGTCCACCCATGTGGTAGAACCACAGAAGTTCCCAGCACTTCTTGGGCTTTGCATATTCATGCAGAAGGCCGGGGAGGAGACACAGTTCCTCCCCGCCACTCAACACAATGAAGAGCCTTAGATAATTAGCAAACAAACACCAAAAACACTTCATGTCCTGCACAGCGTCATCCTGCCGACTATGACAGAAAAGAAACCTAACCATACCAGTAAGTTTGCAGGTGTTACATGTACAGCTCGAGAGCACACTCCTACCCAATGGAGCACAAAGCAGGGCATGTGGCAAACAGCAGGCGAGAGACAAGCTGCTCTAGTTGCAAACTACTACCGAGGGTGGCGCGTCATTGGACATAGCCCAGGTTCTCCATCTCGCTCCTGTACCGCTGCTCAGACACTTTGCTCTTGTGCTGCTTGCTCTCCAGGTGCTGCCTGAACTCCATCTCCTCGCTGGCGCCCGCGTTGCACATGGAGCAGTAGAATTGGCCGCTGGGCGTCACACACATGGCCAGGTCACGGGGGATCCTCTGGCGCGAGCGCGGATTGAAGTAGGGACCTGCGGAGCCAACAGGAAAGCCTGGTTTGTTCTGGTTTGTTAATCAAAGCTCGAGGAGCTCAGTGACAAGGCCTGAGTCCAGTGAATGGTTGAGAAGCAAAGATTTGCTTCTTTAGCTGATTAGAATCAAGCCTTATTTTGCCCACAACTGCTCTGCTGATTTTCAGATTTACAGAGGTGCAGCACACAGGGCAGCACTTGGAATTTTATAAAGTAGTAGAGTGGGCTTAGTGACCCAGTCTTACTGAAAATCAGGAGTATAACATTTAAGTAATGAATCAATTCTTTTTTTTTCCCTTAACCATCTCATTCCAGAATTACAACAGTCTCTTGATTAGAACAAGCTGCCTCAGTTTAAAATTCACAAAACTGTATTTAACAGAACTATAAAAGATTTATCTTTTCCACACGACAGTGATTAGAATGACATGATGAAACCAAGCTTCACCAGGAATCAGGGTTTCAGCTAATGTGTGCTTGTAAAACAACTTAAAATGAAAAAGAGAAATAGATGCCTGGCTGGAGACTGTAACACACTCTTTAAATCATAGTAAAGAGGCAAAGTTAGTATCTAACACCTGAGGAAGGACTCTATGCTAGGAACAGATGGTCTTAGAGGGAGGCTAACATGCTCTCTCATTCTGGTCATGGGAGTGCAAGTACAGGTTGATGTGCCACAGTAGGAGTCAAAGCACCTGGCCACCTGCCAAGAAAATAAAGCAGGAAAATTGTCACCACTTAGAGCAGCCTTAGAGACAGGCAGATGGTAAATTAAGTTACAAACTGAGAAAAAGAACTAAGCAGGCTGACAAAACAAAGCAACTTTAGCAGCTCGGAAAAAAAACCCATGCAGACATGAAGGATCAGCAGAGCTTGGACCAGCTCCTTTCATAACCTGACTCTGCTAAAGCAAACCCCAGAAATAGAAGGAAAACAAGTCTATTATTAATTACTTCTCCAACTACAGAATAAATGCAAGCTCCAAGTTACCTGTGTTGTTCTGAACCGTATATGTATTTCTTCTGTTCTGCATCATCTTATATTCATTCCCTTCTTTCCTTGCCCTTCGTTTGCCTAGTTCTGAGGCATCCCTGCAGATTAAACAAATAGGAAGAGCTGCAATTCAGAGTTTTCTGACAAAAGGACTGCCAGAGACACTGCCACACGCTCTCAGCCTGAGCATGAGGTTGAACAATACCTACGAGAATGAGTTATTCTGTGCCTCTGCAAGACGCAGCCGCTTGGCGTGATTTTTCCCTTGGTAGTGAGCCTGTGCCACAGCTGGAGAGCTGAATGAGGCATCACAAAGCTTGCAGTAATCATTCTCTGTAGCCAAGATCACTCGGCCACCTGGTTTACTGGATCCCATCTAGCAGCAAAGGGAGAGACAGCATGAGAAACACAAGAAGGTTAAATTGCTGAAATATTTCAATCACGGGCACTGAGACCAGTGTGATCTTCATCAGACAGCAGGAGAGCTGGAATTAAAGCTCATGGATTAGGACACTCTCAAGTTCTCCCCAAAGTGTTCTTATAAGAGCTTCACTTTTCCTGCCTCAGCCTCCAGGAGAGCCTGCAAATTCCTGGCCTGAGGTGGAGGGAAAAGCAATCTCAACAAACAGCTCTGCGATAGCCACAGAGGCTTGTTTACATCACAGCAGTGATTTAACTCCTCCTCACTGCTGAGAGCTGATGAACAGTGACTTTCACACTCAAGAAGACCCACTGAAAGGAAGAAATGCTCCTCTCTCCTGTTTACAGTCCACCTAATCTCTCCACAGTACCCTGTCTTTACACAGCTCCCTGACCACAGCAAGAGGGAAAAAAATAACAGTAGCAAAGCTGCCAAACCTCTGATCCTTAACCTTAAGGAAGGAGGACACCTGGGTCCAGACTTCAAAGGAAGGACCCAGTCTCACATGAGTAGCTCCTGCTATATGAAGGACACTTTGTCTGTGGAGTCAGGCCACATACAGTGGTCCAGGCAGGAACCATGCCTCCTCATCACAGAAAATCCAGGGAAGAGTGTTTTGTAAACAGTGCAGCAGCAGTGATTCATGCAGCCATGTCACTGCAGCACTTGACAAGCCGACTTGCTTTCACATCTCCTTTGATGCTGCTCAAACTTAGACACACACACACACACACACACACTTCTGACTTCTAGCTTACAACCTCAACCCTCACATGGCCCCAGAGTGGTATTTTTATTGCCATGGTCCTCTTCCTCCATTAAAAACCACACCATCAGATACCCTGGCAGGTACAGCAGCCACATCCCAGTGCCCCAGGCTGGACCCCAGCCCATCCCAGTTCACAACCGTGAGTTTCAAAGCCAACTGACACGGGGCCGGGTCTCCCTCTGATGGCCCCGGCAGCAATCTGACACTGCAAAAGCTCTTTGCTTCCCCACAAACACAGGCTTATGTTGTGGGAACTGACAGGCACAGCTTCAATCCCTGTGGCCCAGCTGTGCTTCCCTGCACAGTCACAGGCAAAAGCCAGGTTAGCTGTCACATCTCATGACAAACCCAAGGGATGAATTCTAGAAGGAGAAAGCAAAAACCATCTCTTTTGCCTCTAATGTGCCCAAAACAGAATTAATCTGGATCACTGAGGGAACAATCCATTCACCCTGCACACAGAAATGAGCACTTCAAAAGGAACAACAAAAGAGGAATTAGCTAACAGCCCTGGGCAATGGGTGTAGGAGCACCAAAGCACTTTTTCCATGTAGGCTTCCCTCACACAACAGAAGGATGATTGTGCAGAGTGGATACCACACCCTCATATCCAAATCCAGTTCCAGCAATGCTGCTTTATACCTGCCCTTCAACAGCTATAATCAGCAGCACATCAGACTTACCTAGGAATCAAAGTATTTGCCAGGCAGAAATAGAACATTTGAAGTCCAATATTGTGCTGCAAGGGCAGATCAATATCTGCATCTTCAAAGGAAAGCAAACAGCTCACGACAGGCCATTTCCACCATCCTGTGCCATCACAAGGAAAATTCTTTCCCAGCTCCTGTGGTAATCCTCAAAGCCTGAGATCTGGTTATCCTTACTGGGGGTTAAGTGACAAGCAAGCATGATCTCAGTCCCCTTCCCATGCCTTACCTGAGTTGGAAGGGAGACAACCTGAGGTGGGGCAGGCTCAACAGAATTACTCATCCTGGCAGGTGCCGGACAGCTGTTGGCAGCATAGTAATTCCGGAGTTTCTTACTGTGGTTTTTACCCTGCAAAGATAACCCAGATTAATCACTGTCCTAATAATAGTATCTTACTCTGAAACACAAAGGGTCCAGAGACTGAAATGAGAAAGTGCCCATGAAGGTGGCAGCTCAGGTAAAGGAGCTGTCACTCAGAAAATAACAGCTCTGAATTTAAGAGATGCAGGCATTCCTCCCTTCCTCCAAAATGCTCAACACCTAGAATGACTGGGACTCATCTTGAGCTGATTTTCTCAATAAGGTTACAATTAGTTTCTCAGACTGTTTCCATTTCACTTAACACCAGTATTTTGTATTTTAAGCATATCAACTGCATTGCACAGTTTTTTGATAATCCCAAACACACACAGATATTTCATGAGGCTGCAAGCTTGAGTTAAAACATGAGATTGAACACAAAACCCCACTTCATATTTTATTTTCTCTATAGTTCTTTTTGGAAAACCTGATAGAGCAACATGAGACTATGCATATGCACTGTGGGTGCACAGTAAGGCATACACACAAATGCAATTACCTACAAATTCACTTCTGTCCCCTCATGGCAGAAATTCTGCTGAAATAAGATGTTGAAAGTGTAAACACCAATTCAACCTACCCCTTCACTGGGAAGGATACTACTTTTTCAGGGCCAACAGCAAATCTGAAATCTGGGCCTGGTGTCCTGAGGATATGGACAACCATGCTTTTGCATTCATAGGTGAAGAAAGTCACTATCTCCACTACTCCATGCAAATACAGCACTAGGCAGAGAGGGTGTAGTAAAATGGGGTAATGCAAAACTGACATGCTCCATCTCTCAGCAAGAAGCATATGCAAAGAGTCCTCACCCTATTTCAGACAGGTCAACAGGATCAGCTCAAACAAAATTAATTTGGTCTGAGCCAACCCAGCTGCTGAGAGTGTTTTTGCATAAAAGGCCCCACCAGATCAGTGTTGTGCATAGTCTCAGAAAGGACACCCTGATAAACATGTGGCAGCAGCTTCTTTCCTATTGGCACAGCTGGATCCAGCAGAAAACATCTGTCCAGGCCTCACAAAATCATGTCTGGAATCAAGAGGTCAATTTTACTGAACTAGCGTAGATGTGAAATACATGTTGCACAAAACAAAGGAAAAATCACAAGTGTCTGCTTTTTCACCCATGGCACCACTTCTCTGTCCCTGTGGACAGAGCTTTTGCAAAAAGCTCCAGTAATAACACCTTAAATGAAAGCACTGCAGCATGTCTGGACAACCAGCAAATCCAAGCAGGGTGAAGATCTGTCTACAGAGCAGTTTCAGTCCATGAGGTGGTGCAGAGGTAGCCCCAGATGAGCAACTCAAAGGCTGCTGCTGCTGTGCAGCACTCAAAAACCCCTCGAGAAGCTGAGTTAGTCCTCCTGCATTAGCCCACACTTCCCTCTGTGCTACCACAGCAACGCTGCTGGCAGTGCTCGTGCTGGCACAGGAAGGTCTCCACAAGCTGCAGATGCAGCAGCCCCAAAAGCTGAACCTCCTGCTGATCTCCTTACCTGGTAATGAGCCTGGGCTTGCTGGGCCGAATTCAGAGTGACATTGCAAAGCTTACAGCACAGGGGCTTACATAGTTCCTCCAGCATAGGGTCCTGCTCCACCACCTTGGCAAGTTCCTCTTCTTGTGTGGGATGAAAGGAAGGCCCCAGTCCGAGAGACTTTGGTGGGGACAGTGGTGAGCTGGCTCTTGGCCTTGTAGCCACTGACATAGGAAGGGATGAAGGCTTCTCAGGATGAGGAAGAAGTCCTGCTTGCTGTAGAAGAATCATTGGCCAGGAAGACTGTGGGCATGCTACTGCTGAAGGAGGACGAGTCTTCTTCAGATCTAAACCAGAAAGAGACAAATGCTGAAATAAGCAACAAGAACAGGAACATCAAGGATCCAGGGGCAACTGCTGTAACTCCACTGCCTCTATTTCATGCCTCTTCAAAATGCCAAGCAGGATAAAGTCAGTTTGCAACACTTCACCGCCCACGGGAGCAGCAGCATCCCAGACACCCGGGGCCAGATTACAGAATACTTGTGTAAGAAGTGGGTCCCCTGGCACCCTGCTGGCAGGTGAAGATTCCTACCCACCCACAGCACCTGACAACAGCACACACTCCCCACTGCTCCGTGCCCACGAGAGGTGGGGACCTACAACAGGCACAGCACACAAAGCTGTGTCAGTGGGGGGATACAGCCACTGTCCACATCCTCCTCTGGAAGCCCCAAGGACAAGCTCACTCTCCAAGATCTAAACAAGTATTATTACAGTGGATTACTGCAATGAACACTTACAAGGAATCCAAATACTTCAAAGCAGATTTATTGTATATAGGTAGATACAAAACACATCTATCCCTCAGATATTCACACAGATTTTCCTGAGGATGCTTTTCTCCAATAAGTCCACAAAAGAGAAAGAGTGGGAATGAGCTGGAGCACACCTTGTTGTACACAGTCAGCTCCCAGGGGCTCTCTCCCATGGTCTTCTTGAATGACCTTGAGCTATTTTTCACATTTCCATTACTAACTACAACCAATGCAACATTTAAAGCTACATCTTCTTCTGCAAAATGGAGAACTTATCTCACATTAACCTTTATTCAATTATTTCGCAGTTAATTCAAGTTATTAGAACTAGCTCTACATTTCCAACAAGAGGTTCTGAGAGATTTATTTAATTAAAGTTTATAAATCACATCTACAGCCCAGATGAACATCCCTAGAATAATACAGAGCAGCCACATTATGAATTAAGGCACAGCTACTTTGGTTAATGTCTTATTAGCTTCTTATCATAACAAATCCTGTTCAGTGCCACACTGGGATCAAGAGAAGCATTATCTTGGCCTTTGCAGATCATTCCCAGCCAGGGCTGCATTGGTAGCAACCATGTCTATACTCTGGGCTTTGATGATTTGTTTAAGCAAATAATGATACACATCTGCATTTTAAAAGAACACTTGTGGAAAATTAGGGAAAAGTAAATGAAATGTCACCAAGCAAATTTGTTCCTGAGTAGCTTTTGAAAATAGGGACTTCAAAGGAGAAGCAGATAGCATTTATCTGGGATAACTTCTGGGATTTTCAACCTGCTAAAATTAGCTGAAGATAAATACCTTCTACACTCAAGCTACAGAAAATCCCAGTTGATGCCTGCAATTTTAGGTACTATATTATCTTTGAATCTCTCTTCCCAGAGAGATCTATGTTCTATTAGGAAAAATAAAACATAATTTAAA
>VZRX01009882.1:5389-19918 GCA_013398075.1 Notiomystis cincta | reverse complement strand
TCAGGCCCCATAGATTTTTGGGGATCCAGCTGGAGCAGCAGATCCAACACAGTTTCAGGGTTGACTGGGGATTGATTATTCTCACAGCCATGGACCCCCCAGCTCAGGGCGCTGGGACTGTCAAAGGAGGAGACAAAGGATGCATTAAACACCTCAGCCTTGTCCCTGTCCCTGTTTGTGATGTGACCATCCTCATCCTGGAATGGGCCAGTGGTGTTTTTGCACTGCCTCTTGCCATTAATGCATTTGAAAAAACTCCTTTTACTGTCCCCCACGGTTTTGGGAGCCCCAACTCCAGCTAAGCTTTGGCCACAGGAATTTTCTCCCTCTACTGGCAGCAGTATCTTTGTTCTTCCCATATCACCTGGCCCTGCTCACATTGGACATTCTCATTCTTGCTTTTTTGCCCTATTTCCAAGAGAATATCCCTGTTCAGCCAAGCCATCCTTCTGCCTGGCCTCGTTTAAGTGGAGAATCCTGGATTATCTCAGCTCTCCCAACTGCAGCAGGAGACTGACGAGGTTTTGGGTTTGGGAGTTGGGATTTCAGGCGCGGTATTTAAAGCAGCAAGCTGAAGTGTGCAGATGACAGCAGGGAGGAGCAGCAGATGGGTAAGGAGGCTCAAGGAGATCAGCACTCCTTCAGCAGAGCCAGGGCAGGAGCTTGGCACATCCCAGCAGGAATCTGAGGATGTGAGCCAAAAATGTGGCTCAGATTTGTGGGTTGTCTGTGAGCCTGGAGGCCACGGGGGACAGGGAGGGGAGCAAAGCCTCCTCCAGAGGAGGTGGGAGGTTGGATGTGGGATTTCTCTCCCAGGTGGTGTGTGGGAGAGTGGGGTCAGATACAGAGGCAGAACCCACCCAGGATGCAGTTTCTGAACCCACCCAGGATGCAGTTTCTGCATCAAGTGGTGGCTCTTGATTAAACCTGGGGATGGAGACATTTCCTAGCCCAGGATGCTGCATCAGAATATGGCAATTCTGTACACACAAGAGTTTAACCAGTGACCAGCCTTGCTCTGGAGTGCAGCTTGCACACCTGGGAAAGCTCAGGTGACTGTTAAGTGCTTCACACTGTGGATTTGAACCCCAGAGTTTCAGATTTTTAATTTTAACGCCAAGCAAGGCGTTTCCTCAGCGTTTTGCAAATAATCTTCTTATTCCTGGTGGTCCTCACCCCTTTTTCCTTGATTATTTTCAGTTCTAAACAACACAAGGCATTTATTTATGCATAGTCAGAGCATGGTCCTATTGTAGGATAAAGCTACCATCTAGACATAGAGAGCTTTTTATTCATGTCTTTGAGTACTCTCACAATGGTAACTTTTTGGTAGACCAAAAAAAAACCCCAAACTAAACGTGAAAGAGATGACTGCTTTGCTAATTTTTAGCTGCAGTAATTTTATTTGCCGAGCTTCTATGTAGGGAGGCTGAAAAAATCTCTGCAAAAACTGCTTTTTTTCCCCTATCATTGTCAAGATGCTGTGTCAACCTGCATAATTATGGAGAGCTGTGACAGCAGAGCATAAATAACAGTAATTTCTGGCATCTGATTACCCATGTCTTAGGTTTCTGCAACAGTGAAGCTACAACAGATCACACAAGAAATACTTACAGATAAGACTTGCATGTGCCAAGCAGAGGCGTGAAAAATAGGGAAAAAATAAAATAAATTAGATTTATTTCATGTTTAGCATTTATTTACATCTTTTAGTCTGTCTATCCCACATGTATGAGAGCTTCTATCACTGCTGGATGTCATTGCACACAACCAGCCCCTGAAATCCAAGTTGCCTCCCTGATTACTCTATATTGCAGTTCTTTAGACCATCATGCTTTAATTTGTTTTCCAGGGGGTTTGGGTTTTTTTTTACTCCTTTTCCAGCTCAGGCTTTTGAAGCAGAGATGGAGAAACTATTACATGCAATGTAACTTGTCAGATTCCTTGCTTGTGTGAGGAATTGCAGAGGATTGCTTTACAAGGTCTTTTCTAGGTTAAAAACTGAGACCCAGTAGCTGATTGCTTTCAGATACTATTCCAGAAGTATTTTAAAACCATGCAACGGTGTTTATTTGAACAATTTTAAGGGAAGATTAGCTTGATACTGTGAATAATGTACAGTGTGGATGGGGAAATGATGTGCTGTTGTCACAGCTGAAATGACCTGGTAGCTCCCTTCTGTGGTGCATGCTCTATATGTTCCTTTAACAATGCTTTTGTGTAATTTCTTTAATGTCTTCTTTTTTATGCTTTACCTGCAGACCTTGTACAGAATGATGCACTCCTTATAGATAGGAGGATATTTTATCCTTCAGGATAAAGATCAACCTCTTTAATAACGACTTTCATTTTCCTGGGTGTGATCAAGCCCATCCTATTCTGACATCTTGGCTTTCTTCACCAGGATTCTCTTCAGCCTGCTCAATCAACCTGTTCTCTTCAACTTTCAATCTTTATTCAGGGAGATGAATTCTTTCAGGAATTTCTATTGGAAATGCTGCATTTTTGTACTGTGGCACAGTTACATTAATGCTCTGGTTCTTTTCCTTCCTAGGGGTGGTTTTACTTAACCTTAAACTCTTCTCCAAATGTGGGTCTTGTGGTTCAACCTGCCACTAAAGTCATAAGGAAAAAAAAAAGAAAGATAATTGAAGAAATGTTAGGCATAGTTGGGAATGTAGTGTCACATGTATCCTTTTTCCCTTTTTTTTTGTGAACTCCATCGGGGAAGAAAAAAATCAAAGCAACATTCTGAACAAGAGCTAGGAAATCAGCTGGAATAAAGTGTGATTGACTGTACATATTGACTTAATGTTAATACCACATCTATATTGGTTCACACAGCAAGAGCACTGATTGCTCTCCTATGCCTCCATATCTTTCAGTGGAGATGAATAATTACATAACAGTGAGCATTTTAAAACAGAATTATAGAGTAATAGAATGGTTTGAGTTGGGGAGGGACCTTAAAGCCCATCCAGTGGCACCTCCATGCAGGGGGACACTTCCCACTGTCCCAGGCTGCTCCAAGCCCAGTGTCCAGCCTGGCCTTGGACACTGCCAGGGATCCAGGGGCAGCCACAGCTGCTCTGGGCACCCTGTGCCAGGGCCTGCCCACCCTGCCAGGGAACAATTTTCTCCTAAAATCTAAACTTTCTATCAGCTTGAAGCCAAAATCCTGAGTGTGAGCAAGAGCGGAGCAGTAAAAGCTGCAGTTCTGACTTGTGGGTCAGAGCAGTTTGGTCAGGGAGGGGTGAAACAAGGATCTGGTGTCTAGGAAACTTCCAGAGTCTCCAAAGTTGTTTTTTTACTGCAAGACATGGCTGAGATGAGCCACTCTGCCCTGTGAGATTTGGCAGTGTGGCCAAATCTAATTTCTTTGGCGCTGGCTTTTCCCTAATTCCAGCACTGGTGCTTGTCTTATGCAGAACAGTAAAATTCTCTGGTGGTTTGTCTTCTTGGGATGGCTCAAGGCAGGGGCAGGCCTGTCCCAGTGATGGTGCAAGGAAGGGAGATGGGGACAAGGAGGGAGGAGCAAGTGGCCTGGATCACACGATGCTGAACACACCATGTGTGTCCTCAGGCTGCTTCTTTCAGTAGGGAGTTACAGACAGGTTTCTACAGTTGTGCCAGTTTTACACATTTGGGTTTTTTTTTTGACAAGAAATACATTTCTGCCCCACCCCTAAGGCACAGGGTGCCAGATTTCCCCCTGCCTCATGTGCAGCTTTGCATTCCCCACTGTGGAAACCATGTGCAGAAGTCAGATCCATGGGTATCCACTGTGTCCCTGTCTGCTTTGCCTTGGTGTGGATGAAGGCAGACAAGAAAATTCCACATTTCCCTGCCCATCTCCCAGTCCTGAGTGCCCATCTCACCACCCTGGGGCACATCCAGTGTTGATTACCTAGGTTGTCCCAGCAGGTTATTTTGTTGAGGACAGATTACAGTGGGGTTTTTTTCTTCTCTAATTATTTTGTTGCAAATATTTGTCTCGTGGATAAAGATCGCTCCTGGGCCACACAGAGCAGGCAAGGCTCGGAAGCTCCCCCCCATGTGCTCTCAGTGGAAACAGGAGGAGCTGCCTGACTTAGAAATCCTGCTCTGGCTTATTTCCAAGCAAGAAATCTGTTTTAAAACTACCAGGGAGTCCATGTGGTTCTGGCTCCTTCATTCAGACCAGCTGAAGGCTGAGCAGGAGGAAAGGAAGAAGACAGAATGGGTAAAATCATTGTGTGCTTCAGTTACTTCAGAAGGAAAAAGAGAAAACTCTTCAAAATGTCTGAGACTTGTGACTGACTTATTTTGAACAATTAGCCTGCTACTTGATTGTTTGGGGGTTTTGATAAACAAATTGTTGAGGTTTTGTGGGTTTTTTTTGGTGTGTTTGTTTTTTAATTTCCGGTAGAGAGTAATAAACAATTAAAAATCAGTACATTGATTTCTTTTCCAGTTGAATTTTGGTTAAAACATTATATTTGAAACAGAATTTTAAATTCTATCTAAACATTTGCTTTTGAGGCAGAGGAGGAAAGGAGAAATATTCCAAACTGTACCCCAACTTCACTGTAATAAAGACCACTGATATGTAATTACAGTTTTCTAAATTTTTTTAATCTAAAGGAGCACCATTTGCAGAGCTGAAGAATTGTAGCAAAACCCTATATTTTTAATGATTTCTGAGTTTCAGGAAGCTACCCTTTTACTCTGTTAATGCTGTAGTCTGTCAGGTAATCATGAAGTCATCTTTCATAGCAATCTTTTGTCCCTTGTGTCACATCGTTTTTTTCCTGTCATTGCCACCCATCTCTTATCCTTGATGTGTCTGTACCTTCCATCTCTGAAGTCTGAAAACAAAGGTCAATACATCAAGTAGGAAAAGGCATCTACTTTTAAGAGAAATGATGAGTTTTGATGACTTATGCCTGATAAAAGTGGTGTTTTGGGGCTCCTGTAGTGCCAGCTCCAGTATTGCAGGCACAGCAGCTGCTTGAATATCCATCTCATTTTGTGTGTGTGTGTGAGAGGAGTCTTGGTATACTGGAAATGTTTAACCCAGTGAGTTTCATGGATCTCACAAGCAGGGAATCATCTGGAAATGCTGTTTCAGGAGGACTCTCAGTTAATGTCATTCAGTGTTATTTTCACTTTATTACCGTGCATGCAGGAGATTCTCATTTCTTTTTCGTTTTCAAAATGAAGTGCAAGAAGCTTCTGCAATTGAAATTGAAAATGCCCAGCCTCTCTACAACGTGGTATATGTATCTTGTAACAGTTGTGCTAATTTTTAAAAGCTTTTTATGTAGGATCTCAGAACAAATTTTCTGTAGGAAAAGCAGCTGTGGAAAGAGCCTGGCATTGCTCTGACCCATTTTTCTGTTAAGATACAGAAGTAAGATTACTGAAGATTTTAGAGATATTACAAATGTTCTTTGGAGAAGAACAACATAAAAGACACAAAATTGCTGTTCTAGTAGATTACAGGCTGGAGTGTGTATCTGCTGAAATTGGCCTTATGGTAGGTGCTTCTTCAAAGCTGATGTAGTTGAAAAAATAAAATACCAACTTCTTTTGCCTCCTGCCCTCCCTGAGTCACCCCTGCTCTTCAGCTTCACCCAGGGTTTGAGCTCCAGGGGTGGGCATCATTGCACCAGTGACTGATAAATTCCTGTTTCTTCTGTCTGGGTGCAGAGGGAGAGTATTTACTCCTGATGCTGTTTAAGGCATATCAGACCCCATATTCTCCTGGTGGGAATGAGGGCTTTGAAGAAATTGCATCTCTCTGGAGTTTGTGGTGTAGTGCCCTTGTTGTTCTTGGGGCAGCACAGGTGTGTCCCCACACGGACCTGCCAGACCTCCTGTGGAGTCTGGTTGAAATGGCAGTGGCAGGAATTGTACAAGGATGTACAGTTGGGAGGAGGGGGCATTGCTGTAATACCACACAATTTTTTTTGTTGGCTTTTGCCTTTTCCTAACATGTCTGTAAGCACTTACACAGGATCTTTATCCAGTATCTGCATTCTGCAAGTGTTCACTGAAAAGTGAAGAGTGGTGATGATGTTTGTAGACAAAACAGGTTTCTGCATTCAGTTGAGCTATCTCAGGCTGTCAAAAAATTGCCTGGGAATGTTCTCCTGCATTAAAAATAACTATATTTGTCCTTGGTATCTGTGTAGTGACCTAGTTTGTTTATCACTAACTACCTAGAATTTTTAGACTGCATGTACTGTTGTTTGGCAGAGTAAAAAAGAAGTTTATTTCTGTATTTACTTATTTATTAATGCATTTTTGTGGAAAGAGATGTAATTCTCTTCTGTTNTGTACAGTTGGGATGAGGGGGCATTGCTGTAATTCCACACAATTTTTTTTGTTGGCTTTTGCCTTTTCCTAACATGTCTGTAAGCACTTACACAGGATCTTTATCCAGTATCTGCATTCTGCAAGTGTTCACTGAAAAGTGAAGAGTGGTGATGATGTTTGTAGACAAAACAGGTTTCTGCATTCAGTTGAGCTATCTCAGGCTGTCAAAAAATTGCCTGGGAATGTTCTCCTGCATTAAAAATAACTATATTTGTCCTTGGTATCTGTGTAGTGACCTAGTTTGTTTATCACTAACTACCTAGAATTTTTAGACTGCATGTACTGTTGTTTGGCAGAGTAAAAAAGAAGTTTATTTCTGTATTTACTTATTTATTAATGCATTTTTGTGGAAAGAGATGTAATTCTCTTCTGTTTGGCTGGATTTTTTTTTTGTTGTTTCTTCAAGCCTGAGTTTTTTATGAAATCCTAATTTCTATCTTTGTACAAAGGCTTTACTGGAATTTTTGACTTTTCCTGGAACTCTTCAGTTAACTGAAAACTTTTTAATAGTTCTGATAATTAGCCATGTTACAAGTTATAATGGCCAAGAACTACAGCCAGATGCAGCTGCAGTACATTTAGGGCAGATATTGTAGACAAAATGTAGACAAAAAGCTTCACTGTGTCAAACAGGATGTTATTTGAAAGTTTTTACAGGTTTTGGATTTATATTATACCCTAACCCACTTCTTTTCTCTGGCCTGTTATTTCATCCCTTTTTCTTTGGTTTTTTTGGGTTTTTTGTTTTTTTTTTTTTTTTTTTTTTCCTTCCATTTCCCAATTTGAACTCAGTTGAACTTCAGGATTTTTGATTTTTCAGTTGCTTGTTCAAAGACCAAGGGCCCTGATAGATGTTAATTCAAACCTGATGTTGCAAGTAGGTTGCTTTTCAGATTTAACCTTTTGAGGAACATGGATTTTTGTGGCTTCTCTTTATTTTAATAATGCAATGACACTTCTATTAAATACAGCCAGAATAACTTTACACTGAAGCTGCCTGTAGATTAATGTCTGCAGCTTTGCCAAAACCATTATCTATATTGCAAGCTGTCACTTTATGTCCAAACTAAATAATTAAATCTTCAGATCAGATGTACAGTTTTTTATTATTACAGACATAGTTTAGAATTTTATGGTTTCAAAGAACCTTTGGGAAAAAAGAACTGTATAACAGCCTACTGGAGAGTGGGCTAAAACCTCTCTGAAATTTTTGACTGTTAAACTACATTCCTGGGTTTGGATTCCTGTTTTTCAGGCAAAAACAGAGATAAAAACTGCCAGCACTGCATTAGGTGTGTCATGCCTTAACCACTGTGAGTCTCTTTATGATCTGATCTGGAGCCTTTAATCTGGGTTGCTTGCCAGCAATTATGTAAAATATTTATCAATTTTTTTTTTTAATACAAAGTGGCAAACTCATCCTTTGGCAATGTGCCAGTTGGGTAACACTGTTTGTACCCAAAATTAAGACCTCTTGTCTTTCAAGTGTAGGTGTTGCAGGTGGGTGTTCACTTCTGCCAACAGCTCCATCCCTGAGTTGTGAGGGAGGAGGGAAATCTAAGGGACCAAATGAGCAGTGGGTAGAAATCTCCATGATGGGGGAAGCTGGAAACTCATAATTTCTGATACATCTCAGAGCCCCACACCTGCTTTTTGCAGTGGAAGGGGGCTAAGCAAAGGGGAAAACAAAAATAAAAATAATACAACCTCCCCCTTGGTCAGTGGGACAGGATGGACATGATGGATGTGATGGATTTGACCCAAGGGTGCTGGGAGCTGGCCAGTGCCTGTGCAGGGTGACACCTCTGTCACCTCTGGGAGGTCCAGGGATGACCCTGGTGACCAAACAAAGGTGAACATTGCACCCAACCCCAAAGAGCCCAAGGGTCAGCTGAGGGCTGAGCTCCAGGCGGGTCAGCCCGGGAAAACCACGGAGCACATTCCTGGCTATGGGATGGAGAAGGTGCTGGGAGCTGCCAGAGTGGGTCTGAGTCACAGCTGCCCCACCTGCTGTCCTGGGGGGAGGTGGCTCCAGGGGTCTGGGGGGAGCAGAGCTGTGCCTGGGCTGGAGGGGACCTCGGCACTGCCACTGTCCCCACGTCCCCATCCCACAGCTGGCTGTGATGTCTGGGGGGGACAGTGAGGCTCTGAGATCTGGTTGGGATGGTGGGACTCAGAGGGCAGTAGATGATCAGTCACATCAGTCTGAAGCTTTGTTACAGGTGGGCTCTGTCTGGGGCCTCCTTTGTTCCACATCTTCACGAGTGCCCCTGTCCAGGGGGACCAGGGGATGCCCTCAAGGGCAGCGGTGCCACCGAGAGGGGCCACGCTGAGGAAACCACCCCAAAGGACCCCTAAACAGCAACAAGTCCTGCCCTGGGCAGGGAGAGCCCCTGGATGTTTAGGTTTTGGATCCTCAGTTTAGGAAAGAGCTGTTTAAATGGGTGTGAAGTCATGGTGTTGTTGGGGACTGGACCTCCTGCCCTGCAAACAGAGGGACCCGGAGGACCAGGGCTGTGTCACTGCAGGGGGAGATTGAGGAGCAGAATGAGTCCCTGCAGAGGGGTGAGGCTGAGGAGATGGAGACAGCAGTGCCTGGCAGGAGAATCAGACCCTCATTAAGGGTGAGGTTGAAGTCTTGTGCCTCTTGTAATGCCCATTTTGAGTATCTGTGTGAGATAAAGCATTGTTCAATTCCCTACTGCAGAGTGGTCTCTCCTTTCAAGTGAAAGAATAGGATTTTATGTATTTTATGTAGATGCCAGAAGAATAAAATCTGAGATATACAGGGTGCATCTGGTGTTTTTTTGGTTTTGTTTGCTCATTTACTTTGTAATTGTTGTTTATCATTAATAAAGGAGACTAAGCAATATTAAACAATCTGTGATTTTCAGTGTTGTGGTTGTTTCGTTTTGCAGTTTTCACTTTATGGCCTTGCAGTTGTGTGGGCTGCCAGTAAGAACCCCAAAACAAAGATTTACTTGCATTATTAACTTTCCTTTATTTTTTGTTTATGAAATCCAAGTGGAAAAAAAAAGGATAGCAATATGTAGAGATTCTTTTTGGACATTTTCCTCCTAGAGATGGTAATAGAAATATCCAATTTCCAGATTGTGACAGAAAACCATGGCTTTTTCAAACACATTGGGATGAAGTTATGAGCCTGCATTTTAAAATGAATTCTGGATTTGGCACAAGAGATCTCAGATGAAAACCTCCTGCTGAGATGATGAGGTTTATAGATTTAAGATTCAGTGATCATGCGAAGAGTTTAACAACTCTGCTGATACGAGTGTTGAGGGAAGAAGTTAAAATGAGCTGAATTGGTGATTCATTTTGGTTACACTCTGAGGGAAGAACAGACATTTTCTAATAATTAATTATCTAATTTAAAACCTCCCTATTTCTTGACTGAGGTAAAAAATGAGGTATTTTGTATAATAAAGCAGCTGATATTTAAAACTAATGGAAAGTGGTTTTATATTTTTCACAAAAACTATGGGCGCTTCAGTTCAGTGGCTCTGCCTCAGGAAATCAGTTTCAAGCAAATTAGCTACTAAAATGAATGTACCCTGCACTGGTTTATTAATGAAAGCAGTGTGTAAACACAGCTGATCAGTATATGGCAACCTGCATGAGAAGAGAAATAAAAATATGCATGAATTAAATGTTCTTGATCAGTGACCATTGATCACCAGCCGCGTTTGGTGTGAAATGTTTCTTCTGCTTGCAAAGTAAAAATGTGTCAGTCCAATGAGCCAGGCAGTTTTCATTGCCTCTGACTGCCTTCCTTGGGCATCCAGAGCACTCCACAGAGCTTGGAAGTAGGAAAGGCACAGCCTTGCAGTGCTCTGCTTCTGGAAGAAGCACCCTGAGGTGTCAACATTCCAGCTTTTATCACAAAAATCCTCAGCTGAGGATTGTGTTCAGGGTTAATGTTCACATTTGCCAAGCTTGCCTACACACCAGGATTACCTCCCAGAGGGAGAGGGTCCCAGATGTCTTGACCCACTTGGTAGGGGGCAAGATGTTCATTATAAACTCTCACCAGGCTGAAAGGAAACACCAGTCCACGTGTCAAGGGAACTCTTATGCTTTATTATACAGTTGCCTTAACCCCAGCAATCAGCTACTATTAACTCTCAAAAGATTTGGTTTACAACCCTTGAACTTTACAAGCTCCAGCAACAAACTTCAGGCACCAAGATGTCAACTTTCACAATTACAATTATAATTGACCAACTCACAGTCCTCTTAATAAACTTTGGTATAGAGAAAGGGGTAGAATAGGATAACTATGCCCAGACAGTGCAGGAGAGGACAGACACAAAGGTGGCAGAGAGAGAAAAAGGACCACCAGTCCTTAGATCCCACCTTGGTCCTGCCACATGGGTGGTCCTCAACAAAGAGAATGAGAGGAAGAGAACTGATGAATTTCCTTTCATAAGATTTCCTGCCTTTACCTGGTGCACATCTCACCTGTAAAACAGATTTTTCATGTTGTGCTCCTGCATGTGCACCCCCTTTGAGTCCTGCAGGGAGTGAGGAGCTGGCACAGGGGCAAAAACAAGAATGTGCTTTATTTTTGAGCCATTGGCTTGAAGTCCAGTTGTGTAAACTGTTCTGATCTTGAGCAGGAAATGGCCTTGCAAATATTAAGAACAATAATCAGGGTGAGTAGTACATTTGTCTCTGTTTTTATAAGTGTGTGTTGAACTGTTGTGGCATGGCAAAAGCTCTCATGGCAGTTCTTCTAAGACTGTGGTTAAGTAAATCTGCCTAATTCTGTTCTGACAGCATCTGGGGTCATAAAAAAAAAAAAAAAAAATAAAGCAAGAATGCCCAAACCTTGTGGCCTGAGGATAAGAGAAAAAGCTGGGCACAGATGGAGCCTGATGGAATGAGAGTGTGATGGTCAAAGTGGCTCCAGTGGTCTCCTGGTATAACTGAAAGTCAGGGGTGTGGTGTGACATGGAGAGCTTTAAGGATGGGTTCAGAGAAAATGAAAGAGCTTTGCTGAACCTCTTAAAAACATCTTTCCAGAGCTAAAAGGTGACATGGCAGAGAATGAAGCACAGGGTGCTTTGCAGACAAATTTTCAAGATTCTGCTGGACTTTTTGTTGCTGAGTAATTGATGATGCATTAAGAGATGCTTCAAAGAGCTTTGGAAACACAGAGGGGTGACACAAGTGGGACGTGGCAGGAGAGAGCGAGAGAAGGGAGCCACAGAAGGACAGTGATGATCAGGATGAAGCAAGAGGCCAGTGCAACAGCATTTGGAAAGCTGCTCTTCCATTTCTGAATGCCTGAGTGAGAGATGGCAAATTAGTACAAACCACAGCAGGTGAGAACTTGGGGTGATGAGCTGTGCCAGTGGCTAGGAAAGGCAGTGTCCTGGGGGAATAATTAAGGAAAAAAACTGGGAGAACACCAGACAGCTCCTCAGTCTCACCCCTTGCAGAATCAAGTGGCAAGCAAAGTAATACTGGTCAGTCTTGCAGTGTTATTTTGTTCCATATCAGCTGTTATAATTCAGGATAATTCATAGAATGACTGAAATTCAAGGTCCCTGAAGACTTGAGGGAGTAGTTCACTTGTTCCTGTGCTTCTTGGAGACAGCAAAGATTAGGGCTCAACTCTGTTCTCCTTTACCCATATCTCTCTTTCCAGAACTTCCAGTGCATGTCAGGAAAAACTCTTCTCTCTGCCCTTTGAAGTTTGTGGGAAAAAGGGAAAAACTTTCCCTCATGAAGTTTCTAAACCAACAAGTTGAACATGTCCAGCTGGTTCGAGTTGTCACTGCGTGGGAGAAAAATCCACATTGTAACCACACTGCTTGGGCTGATGGGCAGTGAAAAATATTAATTTGAACAAGAGAGAATAAATCTGTTACAAAGATCTTTGGAGAAAAATCCAAATTGTTGCAGTCCAAGATCTGCTGCCTGTATTTTTTCAAAAGAAAAGGGTAAGCAGGAGACAATCTCTTCTCTGCAGTGAGAAATGAGGGGGAATTGGGGAAATTCCACACTCTTGGAGCCTTCGTGGTGCCACAGCCTCCTCCTTTGCAGTCATTTCCAAGGACAGGAATTCCAGATGCCTTAGTCTGGTCTGCTCTGTAATTAATCCAATCTGATGTGGGTAATTAGGGGACTGTAAGTCTTGGAACCAGTCGTGTAGTCAACTGAGAGCTCATTTATGATTTAGTTCATGAAAGTCAAAGTGTAAGTCATTTGGAAAAAGAAAAATAAAAGAGGTGAAGGAGAAAAGTGTTTTTTAACAAGTGAAATAATATGTTATCTGTTACAATATCACACAGAGTGCTGGATCAGTATTGCATGCAGATCTCACCTGTCTCAAAAAGCCTTCAGAAAGCAGTCTGGTGGATGATTTAATTGAACTGACTTAGAAAATTATTTGCTCTAGGCAGTACCCACAAAAGTTTCAGCTGAACATGTGCAAAGATTCAATGAGCTCACTGAGCACTGGAGCATGCTTCATGTGAGAAAGAGAGCAGGGAATGTGATTTCATGTTAGGCAACATTAGTCAGGTTCCAATTTATCCTGCAGGAGGAGAGGCACATCTCAGGAGTGGGTTGTGATGAACAGCTCATCCTGGTACTTTGAGGCACTGGTCTGCTAACTCAGGCCACAGGCAGAGGTCATTGCTCCCCATTACTGCAACTTGTTTGTTTTCTCTGCTTTTCCATCCTTATGAACTTAAAAAAAAAAAAAAAAAAGAAAGAAAAAAAAAGAGAAAAAGAAAACCACCACCACCACCAAAACAACCTAAAGAAAACCACATACACAAAAAAACCAAAAAAACAACAAAAACCAAACCAGCCAACCAACCAAAAAAAAAAACCCCAAACATGAATCTAGGTACTTACTGGCAGTTGAGACCATATAGGAGAATATTTGTGAAAACAGGTTTTTTATCATGTTTTTACGTGCAGAGTCAGAATTGTCCAGTGGGAAACAAGACTTGTGGGGTAATTTGCTGTGGGACCCTGATTTCCATTCCTGCTCCCTTTGCAGAGTCTGTGTTGCCAGAGGAAGATGAGGAGCTCTCTATTTTGTCTCTAGCTCCCCTTCTCAGGATATTTTAGTGCCTTATCCCTAAATAATACTTGAAAAGCTGCATCTATTAAGGCAGTGATGGAACTTTGAGAGAGTATCTCTTTATTTTGTATCCCCTGTTTGCATAAACTTAGGAAAGGCAGTGTTCAAAAAATTACACATTCATTTGCTCAGTTCTTGAAACAGCTGAAAACAATTTCTATTTCCTCTTTCAGATAAAAAATTACTTGCCTTAAACTCTAGCTAAAATTAAACTAGATTTAAATACCTGTAATTTTTTTTGCCTGGCTTTTTGTGAAAAGGTGGTGGAATGTATCAGTCTTCTTGTCTGACTTAACTTTTTAAAATCTCAGATTGTAAAAAGACCTGAGGTGGACATTCTTCACTCTCAGAGTAAACACAGGATGGAAGACAGATCTTGCACAGGTTAACTTCTTTTTGTTCAGTCCTGCAGGAAAAAAAATAAAATGGCAGAATATCTTTGTGGAAATAGACACAGCAGAGTCTCAGAGGAAATGAGCCAGAGAGGTGAAAGTAACTCAGGGTTATTTATGCTTTTGTTTCCACACCTTGCTGTCAGCAGTTGCTGTTTTCAAAATCAGCCCTGCTTGCTTCTGGTTGGAAGCCAGAATTTTGGAGCATCTCTGTCCTCCACCAGCTGAGAGTCTTGCCCCAGGTTTTGACAGAGAGCAGCAGCACCTTAAAGCTCCTGCTGCTTCTTTCTTGTGTTTTCTTTCATGGACATGAGTTGTGCAAAGTTTGGATATGTGCAGGTAGTTTTTTGGCAGTGTTTCCTTTCTTTATACATTTGTGCAGTGATATTTGTGAGCACTTGTCTACCTGGGTAACAAAAAAACAACCAACAAAAAAAAAACCCAAACCCCCCCAAAAACCAAACAAAAACCAAATAAAAAACCAAAAAAAACCAAACCAAAAACCAAACCAACCAAAAAAACCCCAACAAACCAACCCACAACAAATAAACAAATAAAGGAAGCAAGCAAACAAAAGACCCCCAAGGAAACAAAAAAAACCCCAAACCTAACAAAAACCACCGGAAACCAAAACCCCCCAAAAATAAAAAAAAAAAT
>VZRX01009874.1:14277-43018 GCA_013398075.1 Notiomystis cincta | reverse complement strand
TGTGTATGTGTGTGTGTGTGTGGGTATTTACACATATGTATTTGTGTTCTGCCTTTAGGAACTTTTTTAAAAAAGATAACATTCTTTCTTGCTCATCTCAGAAGTAGCATTTCAAAACAATTCTTAAGCCTTCTGTTTTTGTTAAGTTCCATTTTCATACTTGCTCTGTTGATACTTTGAGAATGTGCACTCGAGTCTTACACAGATTAAATTATTAACAGATTTTTTAAAAGTTCAAGCTACAAAAACTTTAAATGTCATCAAAATGTATTGGTTTGTTTTCTGATTTTTAATATAGAAACAAACTTTGAGTTGATAATGAAAAACAACATGCTTTCTTTTTAGTCCTTCCTCTTCCTCCTGGAAGGTCATGTTGTGTTCCAGCTGACTCAGTCTGGTTTTCCTGGAGCAGAGTCACTGTGGAATCCAGATACTGATCAACCCTCAGCCCTTCTAGTGCACTGAGAATGTCTGGGAACAGTGCTGGGATGTTTAACCTGGTAGTAGAAAAAATTTTGCCTTGATTGGCTTTACATCACATTACAGTTTGCTTTTTTTTAATTTGCTTTACATTCTCTTTGGCTAAGCTGTTGCTGGTTGTTATCTATTGACTGCTAACAAATAGCAGCTTACCCATTTAATATCTTTCCCTGTGCACATCGTAGCAGTTGTCTTCAGTGACATGGGGAATACCTGTAGTTAACAGTGTTGTGTTACTTAAATCTCATCAGTGCTGGGAAGCTTTTGATACTCTAATTTTAAATTGATTCAAATCAATGAATTTATTACAGAATTAAAATCTTAAACAGTATCTTAAATCTTAAAAAGTATCTGTGCTGTGAATTTGCATATATATTTGTAAAACTAAGACTACAGGTAGGAATTTAATAGTGATCTTGTACTGGCTGTGGATTAAAGGCTGCCTCTTCTAAACTTAGTACTGCTGGGAGCTGTATCTGTTGTAGCAAAGTTCCAAAGTATTGATATTGACCCATTCTTTACAAATGGCATTAATTCTTTGAACAGAGATGGCCTTTCAAATAAAAATGAAGATAATGGTTATTTAATTGTTAGTGTGGCTTGTAGAATTGTTTATTGCTATTACAAAAGATAGGCTTGAGCTTTATAACCTCTAAAAATGAAATGCTCCATTCTGCTTCAGAGAGTACTGGATACTTTAGAACAAATACTGCACTTGTTGATCAAGTAGTGTTTGCTTTTGGGATGTCTTTGATGTATTGGAGACCCTTTAACTCGAAGGGAGAACACCACTGTAAGACAATGATTTGCAGCTCTATCCTCAGGTTCCTTTCTGACAGAAATTACTATTTTTTTAAAGCCACTGTGATAATTTTTTAAAGCAGTTTTCACAAGAGGAGCTTTTTGGAGCTGAACATTTGTTATAATATTATAAAGATTAACTCACTTCAGTCTTGAACATTGATTAGTGCCAGCTGACTTCCTTCTTCCATCTGCTTTTGTCTTTCAGCTTTCAGCTTTTCTTGAAAGCTTCAGAGGCTCTGATAGGAGGACAAAGTAGCTTGTATAAATGTTAGGCTGTGAATCTATGTGTGATCTGCAGAAATACATGTCCATTTGGGCTCGATTGAGAGGATGGTTTCTTAAGCTCAGTGCAGTCTTGTGACCCACCTGCCGTGGGTGGAGGGAGCTGCTGGGGCTGGCTGGGCTGTAGTGGCCAGAAGTGGAACAGAGCTGGGCTGCAGGAGTCCCACAAAAAGCTGTGGGGAGGCAGGGCAGGAGAGGTTTTGCCCTGCATACCTTCAGACATCGTGGTGTTGGCAGAGAGGGAGAGCTGCTTGTATTGTCTACTGTTGGTCACATCCACTTGAGGTGTTTCCTGAGGCTTGTCTCCCCCTCTCCTTGGCTTGCCAAATGGCTGCTGGGAAGCTGTGGCTGACCCTGGTGAGCCTGGAGTGACTGGTCCTATCTGGGCACTTCTCAGACTGTGCCTGATGGCTGCTGGGCTTTGGCTCATGCACAGCAGCTGGCCAAGGGGATGTGGCTTTCCTTCATCAAAGGAGGGCTGCCCAGGGTGATGGTATTCTTGGGTGACTTTGTGGTGACTGGCCTCGTTGGCCTTGCTAAGTACCTTTTTTTGTATTGTTTCAGATATCTTTCCAGTTGCTCCTTTGTACCCTGAAATGGGCGGGTATCTTTTTTTTAAATTGTATCATAATTAATGTACATGGCTTTTCTTTCTAAAGAAACAGCTGTTTAATTAGGAGCATCTTGCAGCTAAGCTGTTGTGAGACTTTCAATGCAGGGGGAATAAAGAGCTCTTGCTTCATGCAGAAGTAGTGTCTTCCTTCTCTGAAATCTCAGCAGTGGCTGGAGGAAAACAATGAGACCCTGTAGCTCTGCTGGGGAAGTAGCCTGTGTGCAGCAGGCAGGGAAGAGGGAGCAGGGTGTGCAGACCAGGCTGCTGCAGCTCAGCTGTTGGGAAGTATCAGCTCTGGGAGAAGGGCAGGGGGCAGCTGGGGGCAGGAGCTCAAAAGCAGCAGCTCTTGGCAGAGCCTGCAGCTGCTCTGCATGCACTGGTGCTGTGTTGGAGTCTGAATCGTGGCTCTGTCTTACGTGCCCGGTGCTTTTGGTGGGCTGGCTCATAGCCAGAGGTCTCCCCTGGATTCCCTCTGCTGGCGTTTTCTGGTGTTACTTAGAAATACTACTGCACCTTAATGATAACAAGTCTTTAAAAATACTGATACATCCTCATTGCTAGGGTAGATGTTTGCAAAAACAGGAGCTGTGTGTTGGCTTCCTGAATTACTGATGTGACTCCCTTGCCTGAGATAACTCAGGTGACTGACTGTGCTAATCTTAATAAACATAGTTTTCTGTTAAGATTTAGCTGATGACTGCTGTACAGAAGAATTTCTTAGAGGCTGGAAATATTTTCCCCAGTTTGATTGACAGTTTCTGTGGTGCACATGCATTGTATTATGTCAGAAACCTTTTTTGGCAGATATTTGGGCTTAACAGAAGCAACTGATCATGGTCACTTTCTCCTAATTGTTTGTGTTAGCCTAGTCTCTTTAGATTTGAGCAAATCTGACCACTGGGGAGTAAATTCCTTGTTGATGTATTTGCTACCAGCATGCTGTGCCAGACAGGTCTGGGGTTTTCTTTGCCCAACTGGCTCCTAGTCCTCACCAGAATTAGTTCAACAAATTTGTGTATCTCACCTAATTTAGAGTGCTAAGATGAGAGAAAGCTGTTTTGCCATCTACCTTTTCTGAACAAGTAATATATGCTTAAAATACCTAGGGCTGTCAAGAGAATTTCAGAAACTACATAACTGTGAGTTTGCTTTTCATTTTAAAAATATACTATTTTAATTGTATAGTTTGTTTAATTTGGAAGTAGTGCTAAGTTAGTAATTGTTGTGATTTTCCCATCTAATTTAAAGTATGTTCCTAAATCTTGCCAGTCTTTTTCTCAATCTTTTGACTATTTGTTGTCTCTAACTTGTATTCTTTGGCAGATAATTGTTTATCATACTTGTAATCTGATCACATCTACCAGGGCAGAAAAACAGTTTTATATCCCTTGCTTACATGCTGCTATACTCCAATTGCCATTAAGTAGTAAAGGCCATATCTGACCTCAGCAAAGGTTGGAAAAGTTTAGTTAACATTTGCTTGCACAAACAGCAGTGCAGGGTTCCCATGCTGGTGTCTTAGGAAGTGGTCCAGGATGCAGCTGAGCTGTGGGTTCAGTTGCACCCCGAGGCCGAGGGTCTGTTCGAGCTGACAGCGCCCTCGGCGTGAGCCTTGGGCAAGGCCAAAGGGCAGCTGCCCCTGCTGCTGTTTACAGGCAGCTGCTCTGGGTGTGGAATGCAGAGACAAGTAGGACACTATATGAACAAATACTGAGGCAGATGTATGTAAACAAAACAATAAATATCCTTCGTTTCAGGAAAGCGGCTTATGATCAAGGACACTTCACTAACCAGACTTGATTGTTTGAAGGGAAAGGAAGTTTTGATCCTAATGAGATTAAATTTATAGTGGTCATTTGCTTCAAAGCAGAGATTAAAACTTGGGATTTAATCATAGACAGCAAATTTTCAGGACCTATTTTTCCTTCAGCTGAAGCTAGAGGCAAAATTCTTGAAGCCAGAGAGCAAAAGAATGTATGCTCCAGTTGGTAGACGTATATAACTGATGAGTGGCTCATGCTTCAGTTATAAACTGTTCACTGGAAGTTTCTCTGTATTTGGTGTCTCTTTTTGGATGACAGGTGATCACAAGATGTTCACTCACATTCTGCTTGCACTCCCCAAAAATATCACTTACGTTTGTTGTCCCAGGATCAAACCAAACCCATCGATTTTATTAGGCTGGGGATTTAAGCCCCCAGTTTCCAGGCAGTTTAGGAATAAAGTTCATCTTTGACAGTGTGCTCAGGCCTTCTGTGACACTTGCATGGATCAGAGAAATTTTCTGTCATTTTTGTGGCTTTGATGCTTTCTGGAGCTGACTTACCCTTCAGCCTAATGAAAGGAAGGAAAGCGCTGACAAAATTGGTGGAGCTTGGTCGTGATACTGAGAGTTTCCCCATAAGGAAAAGGCTTAAAAGCAAGGCATAAGACATTGTCCTAACTTTGCTTCTTTGGAACAAGGAAGGTAAAAATACTGTAGTTTATGGGACCATGCCTCATAGAAGGGAAAGCTTACGTGATAAAACTAATATGAAATGCAAATGGAAGTAATTAAAATATTTATAGGAGAATCTACTGTTCTGATGAGATTATACCAATGTGCCAAAAAAACCCAACCCTGTTCTTCTTTCTCTCTTCCTGTCTCAAAATTGCTTTATAAATTGTAGAGAATTATAATTGTTGGCTTTTGATGCAAATGATTTTGGCTTGTTGGTGCATAGCTCTTTATTGACATTAATTTTAAAAGGCAAAGTACTTTTAAAGTGGCTGTTTTCTCTTAAGGATATTAGGATGGTCTTTCTTTTGGGTCTTTCTCATTCCCTGCTGATTCAAGATTAAGTTTCACAATGATAATAAAGGTTGGGCAAGTTCTGAGACTTGCTTTGCATCCTGCTTGAGGAAGTAGTATAGAAGAGTTTTGCTGCCAGGTTGCAGGTCTGGCTGTATGAAGATTCCTCTGCAGTTTACTGACCTTAAGTCCTAGACTATAAACCTGCTTTTCATATATACTGCACTTGTCAGAGCTAGAAATAGCCATGCCCTCAAGAGATGCATATACAAGGTGATTGATGGTAAAGAAAGGACCTAAATACCTAAGATTTGTGCAAGGTACAAAAGTTGAGGTGCAGAAAATTTGTAATCAGAATCAGACACTGGCCTGAGTTACCTTCTAAGACTGAGAAAGACATACTGCCAGTGGCAGAGGAAGTCATGCTCCTTTCTGTTATAAAATACTTTTTGAGTGGAGAATTTACCCAGGAAAGATCTTGTGGCAGGGAATGCTTCCAGTGCTCAGGCATGTGTCCTAACCAAAGAGTGGCTGTAGGTTGTAGATCTTCATGGAAGTTGTCATGGTACAAAAAGGGATTTCAATTTATTTAGTACAGCAAATAAATAAAACTTTGTAAATTTAGATTGCTCTAAGTGGGAAGGATGAGTTTTGAACTGTGTTAACTACTATTTCATGTAAAATTCAAAACAACCCAATTGGAGTTACATTTAAGTACATAAACCCCTAAACCTGGAGTTTTCTTGCCTTTTCTGAATGAAGGGATCTTAATTTTTTATGTTGATGTGTTACATCATCAGGACTGGGATTGCAAATCTGAGGCCCCCTGAGTCTGAGTACTGTTCAGGGAAATAGGGCATAGAAAATCACCAAGTGGTTTCAGTTGGAAGGGCCCTTTTAAAAATCATGTAGTCTAGCCCCTTTATAATGGTTTTCATCAGTCTCACAAGAGAGCAGAATTGATCCCCTGCAGACTGAATTCTTGACTGACAGCCCTAAATCTGCAGCAGTTTTTCCCACTGGAGTTTGCATAACTGATGGTATCTGCAGCTCTCTTCACATTGTTTGTACTGCTTCGTCTGGCAGCGTGAAACTGAATCCTTGTCTGTGGCTTTACTTACCTTGTTTAACAAACCAGAGCTTCAAATCAGATAGCTGCAGTCCCAGTTTTCTTGCAATATGTATTTCTATAAAAAGTTTACAGTCTAAATGAATTGAATTTTTGCACAAAGTTGATACAGCATATGAATTTATACAGCAAAAGCTTAATACTCTTTTCTATAAACACATAACAAAATTAAGGATAACAATTACTAGAAAAATACAAGGCATCTTTGCCATTTATATTTAGAGTAATATATAGCCAGTTATAAGTTATTAAAAAGTGCACAGCAAAAGCCCAATGAATACAATCCCTTCTGTGCCACTCCGTAACTACTAGAAATTTTACAATCAGTAGAGGGGGAGAGGAAAAAAGGGAAATCCCAGATTGATAAGGAAAGTGCTGTTTTGTTTTCTACTATACATTTTACTTGCAACCCTCCTTTATTTTCTAAAGAATATTTGGAGAATGTTATTCACACCAGGACTCTGGAATAACTTGGTGAATATCACATCATTTTAAGCACATGTATGTGCATATAAATATATCAACATTACTAGGTATGTAATCAAATTAAAGCCTTTTTCAAGAAAACTATTCTTTCATCTTCAGAAAACCTCACATATCTATAAAGATGTTTTTACTACCATTATGAAGTTGTTATTCTGTGAATTACTAAATCCCACTTAATGTGTCTGCCTAATCTCTTCTTTCCTGACCATGTAGGTTTCAAGGTCTGAGATACCTCTGGACTTGAATTTGAATGCTTTCAGTTCCCAGTGTGTGGTCTAATTTAATCTCTTGGCCCAAGATTCCTGTCTCTAACTGTCTGGCCAATAACAACTTTGTCAAATCAAGACAGTGCAAGGCAGCAGACAAGAAATATCCGGTTGTCAGTTATATTTGGAGTATCACTGTTGACTTCAGTGGTGCAGAAAGCAGTAGTAGTAGCAGCTAATATGGTAGGATCCAGATCCTCAAAGAACTACTCTGCCTTAAACTTCTGTGCCAAAAGAGCCAACCAAACAGATCCACAGAAATCTGTGGGCAGAATTTAAATGACTTTTGATGTAAAATTTGCCAACCAGATGGCAGTATCATTCACAACAGCAAAACCTCGTAAAAATAGACTCTTTCAGCTACAATCTGTCATAGCTTTTCCTAAGCTGCCTGGCAATAATGGATGTTGCACAACAGGAGCGCTGAAAGTACTTCATGTTATCAGCAGAACTCTTTGAAAAGATACAGAATTGTAAGCTACAGAAAGCTTATAGAAGGTAGTACTTTGTGTTTAAAGTTACATTATTTTTAACTCATAAGAAGGTATCTAGCAAGTGGCAGAAAAAATGTCAGAGCCATATTATTTCCTCTGAGTATCTGCTATCCTTAAGTGCACGATATGCAAAGCTTTAAACTTTGGGATGCTGTATGCCTGTTGAAAATATTAACTGTTGGCCAAATTTTGCACTTCAGTATCAAGTACAACTTCTAACAAGCTCACAAGAATCTTTGACTGATTACAGAAACAAAAAGTAGCCCTTCTTCTTCCTCTGTGTTATGATAGCATATATAAGAATAAAACATCTGTACTTTAGAGGGACAATTTCAATTTCATGATTTTTAGTTTCACATAGTAATAGTGAAAAGCAGATATTTTGCTTTACTGTTTAGAGTCCAAAAAATCTTTACAGATGCCTCTAATAAGATCAGGAACCATCTGCTCCAATCCTGTGAACTCCCTGGTGAAGAAAGTATGAGATTCTCTTGGTTCAGAAGCCATGTCTTTCAGATCATCCAGAGGTGCCCAGGCAACACCAACAGAGAAGACCGTTATTCCTACAAAAGGGAAATAAAGAAGAGACCATTTTGCCTGTAGATACAAGAAAACCAGCCATTTCTACATTAATTAATTCATGTGGGTTTGAAAAGTATATTTCAGCATGTTTCAACACCTGCAGTCTGTAAAAAATAATTAGATTTTGCCACTAAATACCCAGAATTAGATTTGTCTCAGGAAAAATCCTGAAGGAAATATGAGGTATCTTAAGAGCTGATATCTGAGTTGTTCTTGTAGTGACACATAGGAATTATAGCACTTAATGTCTGTTTTCAAACACAAGTTACACTGTGTAAAATGATTTTGAAAGTAGGTTTGGTTCCTTTGTGCATACTTAGTGCCTTTATATACTTACACTTCAGGCATCATCAGCCCAGTGAGCTTTTTCACCACAACTGCTTATTCCCTGCCTAGATGATGAGGGAGCTCCTTGGCTCATTATTCTTACTCTACTGTTTAGGGAATGAGACTGGGTATATGTTGATCCCTGAGCTGCTGTGAGTCTAGTCATACCTGGCTCTGTAATACTGGTTGCTGGGGGTTTTTTCACCCTAATGAAAAAGAGCTCCTAGGGACTTACATTTTGCTGAACTCAAAGCAAGTATGACACTTTGCGAACTTCGAAACCTTAACATTTGCGGTGCAGCAGAACTAGGACGGATCAGCTTCCCCCGCTTGTCAAAACACGAAACTTGCCTGCTTTCTGTGCGGCCGCAGCAGGTCCTCTGACATCATCGTAGGACTGCCCATCGGTCAGCACAACGAGGAAATTCTTGTTGGGCCCGTCCTTCACGGGCCCAAACACGTTCCTGGCGGTGAAAGAGATGGCGTCGCCGGTGGCGGTGCCGCCGCTCATGTAGCGGATGTTGCGCACGGCCGACAGCACCTTCTCCTTCGTGACGTGGTCGGTGAAGCCGAACTCGGTCCTCTGGTCGTAGGTGAACTGCACGGCCGCCACCTTGGAGCCGATGTCGGAGATCTCGAACGCCTTGGCCACGTTGCTCACGAACTCCAGCACGAGGCGGAAGTTGCTCTCTCCGACGCTGCTGGAGCCGTCGATCAGGAAACCGATGTTGACGGAGTTGTAGCAAGTCTTGCTGCACAGCATCTGCTCGTGCGAGCACAGTTTTTGGACAAGAGGCTTGACGTATTTGGTAGTACCAAACCAGGTGGGCATTTGGTAGGAGAAGAAGCCGTTGTTTCGACAGACGGCCTGTTGGAAAACAAAACCAGATGGGTGAATGCCGACAGGGCGACACTCAGACACCTGCGATTTTTCTTTCAAAAGCAGGTTAGGAAATGAAGCCTCACGGTGAGAGCTTAGGATGGGTTTCTGTGTGCTTGTCTTTAAAGAAATTGAAACATCTGCACTTGAAGTCAGTTAAAGCTGTAATACAGTTCATTTTGTCTGGTAATAAAGCCATCCCTGCCCCCCAGGCTCTGAAAATTTTCAAATAATTTAGCTTTATTCACAAGCAGTGCAACAACTGAAAATTGTAACTGTATTTTGTGTATGTGAACTAAGTCACAATACTAAATAGCCCAAGGATTGAAAGTTCTGCATTTTTGCTTATACACTGAAAATTAGCTTCTGTGTTTTCCCTTGGTTTTTTTAATTGATAATGTGTCATAAACACAGACAGACTTGGGTAGAAATACAGCTCCAGGTCATGCAGAGTAAAATTTCTTTTCCCCTAGCTTCTATCAGATGCACATGAAGTACAAGGCAAGAGAGAAAGGCGTTAAATTCAAAATTAAACTAATCTGGCTAAGATCAAAATGCAGAAGGGGAGAACAGGCCTCAGCCACTTTAAGTCAGGTCTTTCTGTGCCTCTACAGGGACAGACAGTGAGAGTACAAGGGGGTACAGTTTTAAACTAAAAGATGAGAGATCTAAATTAGATATTAGGAGGAAATTCTTTGCTGTGAGGATGATGAGGCACTGGGACTGTTTACTCAGAGTAGTTGTGGATGCCCCATCCCCAAAAGTGCTCAAGGCCACTCCTGAGCTACCTCGTCTATTGGGTGG
This sequence comes from Notiomystis cincta, assembly GCA_013398075.1. NCBI lineage: Eukaryota > Metazoa > Chordata > Aves > Passeriformes > Notiomystidae > Notiomystis > Notiomystis cincta. The sequence continues at coordinate 33,080 of VZRX01009874.1, read as the reverse complement.
CCTCCCTGCCCATGGCAAGAGGGTGGGAACTAAATGACCTTTAAGGTCCTTTTCCAACCCAAACCACTCTGTGGTGCTTCTGTAAGTGCATAAGGGTTGGACCTGCCTGCAATACCTCTGGGATCAGCAGTTAGATATCTTATCTCTAGAAGAAGCAGAGCTTCATTCTGTTCATGCCATTTCTGCTGACATTAGACATCTACAACCTCCCTGTGGAAAATGAGTGGTTTTCTCACTGCAGAGTAAGTGAAGACCTACTGATCAGAAAGCTCATGTGAGAGTAGGTGATTGGTGTTAGAATTCCTGCTCTAACTCAAAAGGAACAAAATCCAAAACTCTGCATACAAGATCAAAGTCTNGGCCTGTTGGAAAACAAAACCAGATGGGTGAATGCCGACAGGGCGACACTCAGACACCTGCGATTTTTCTTTCAAAAGCAGGTTAGGAAATGAAGCCTCACGGTGAGAGCTTAGGATGGGTTTCTGTGTGCTTGTCTTTAAAGAAATTGAAACATCTGCACTTGAAGTCAGTTAAAGCTGTAATACAGTTCATTTTGTCTGGTAATAAAGCCATCCCTGCCCCCCAGGCTCTGAAAATTTTCAAATAATTTAGCTTTATTCACAAGCAGTGCAACAACTGAAAATTGTAACTGTATTTTGTGTATGTGAACTAAGTCACAATACTAAATAGCCCAAGGATTGAAAGTTCTGCATTTTTGCTTATACACTGAAAATTAGCTTCTGTGTTTTCCCTTGGTTTTTTTAATTGATAATGTGTCATAAACACAGACAGACTTGGGTAGAAATACAGCTCCAGGTCATGCAGAGTAAAATTTCTTTTCCCCTAGCTTCTATCAGATGCACATGAAGTACAAGGCAAGAGAGAAAGGCGTTAAATTCAAAATTAAACTAATCTGGCTAAGATCAAAATGCAGAAGGGGAGAACAGGCCTCAGCCACTTTAAGTCAGGTCTTTCTGTGCCTCTACAGGGACAGACAGTGAGAGTACAAGGGGGTACAGTTTTAAACTAAAAGATGAGAGATCTAAATTAGATATTAGGAGGAAATTCTTTGCTGTGAGGATGATGAGGCACTGGGACTGTTTACTCAGAGTAGTTGTGGATGCCCCATCCCCAAAAGTGCTCAAGGCCACTCCTGAGCTACCTCGTCTATTGGGTGGCCTCCCTGCCCATGGCAAGAGGGTGGGAACTAAATGACCTTTAAGGTCCTTTTCCAACCCAAACCACTCTGTGGTGCTTCTGTAAGTGCATAAGGGTTGGACCTGCCTGCAATACCTCTGGGATCAGCAGTTAGATATCTTATCTCTAGAAGAAGCAGAGCTTCATTCTGTTCATGCCATTTCTGCTGACATTAGACATCTACAACCTCCCTGTGGAAAATGAGTGGTTTTCTCACTGCAGAGTAAGTGAAGACCTACTGATCAGAAAGCTCATGTGAGAGTAGGTGATTGGTGTTAGAATTCCTGCTCTAACTCAAAAGGAACAAAATCCAAAACTCTGCATACAAGATCAAAGTCTTGTATGAAGACTTGCTAGGATATGTTTTCCCATATTTTCTGTACTCTTTGTAGTGAAAGTAAGTAAATAATTATCCACAGAGCAGGTAAGAAATAAGCACCTCACTGTCTGCCCTTTTGGGAGTGATAATATATCATATCAGCATTTCATTGCTTTGGCACAGTCAACCATACCTGAAATAAGGGAATTTCCTACACTGAGAGTCTTCATGCAATTACAGATTCCAGGAGCTACAACTTGGCCAAGCTTCTGAACTGGGAGGACAATGGTACCTTTATGTGGCCCCTTTAGCAGGGAAAAATCTCCAGTGTTTCTTTAACCTTGCTTCTGCTAGTCTTTTAAATCACAGGGATAATTTAATCAGCTGGTTTGAGAGAATAGTTTTACATCTATACATCTATTTGAGTTATTATACATATATATATTAGTTCATTAGAATTTTACTGTAAATTCTCCAGACTGCAATTCATGACTGAAAATGAAATAACAACATTCTTTCTTACTTTGTCAATGAAACCAATGTCTTGTACCATTCCCAGCTCCTCTGTGGTGGGCTTTGCCACAGACACAATGAACACGTTGACTCCAAATTCTCTGGCCACTATGCCTGCTTCCTCTAGATCATCTGAGGGCCAGCCATCCAGAAGCACTACAATGATCTTGGGAATCCCCTTCCGTGCTCCATTTTCCAAAGAGAAGAATTTCTGAGCTGTGTGCTTCAAAGCTTTCCCTTGTTTTGAACAGAAGAAGAATAGGAAGAAATAATGCATACAATGATGGCACATTCTGGGATCAGCCTCCCATCTGAAACTGTGCAGGATATTAAGTTATGACTACAGGACTAAGGCAGCATAGCACTGAACTGGTGCCCCAGGAAATCTCATAATACTGAAGCTTGGGCAAACTCTAATCACCCCAAATCAGCACTCCACCCCCCAAAAAAACCCCTCACAGATAAAGCTGAGGTAGAATTCCCTGACAATGTTTTTTTGCTCATGAGTCTAGTTTTGTACTAGGAAATAGGTATATCAGTACCTGCCAAATGGATTGGAAGGAAGAAAGTTCAGGATTACCTAAATTTAGCTTGTGAAATGCAATGTCATTAGATGCTTAGTTTCAACATCTGGCTGTTTTTGTCTGTGATAATTAATTTTCTTCAGAGTAGCTAGTAGGGATTGAGTTTTGGATTTGTGTGGAAAACTGTGTTGATAACAGAGGGACACTTTTGTTATTGCTGAGCAGCTCTTGCACAGTGCCAAGGCCTTTCCTGCTTCTTGTGCCAGCCTGCCAGTGAGAAGGCTGGGGGTGCACAGGGGGGACACAGCCAGGACAGCTGACCACTGCTGACCACTGGGATATTCCCCACCATGTGGTGTCATGGCCAGCATATAAAGCTGTGGGAAGAAGAGTGAGGGTGAGGGGACATTTGGAGTGCTGGCATGAAGCAGGAGCCCTGCTTTCCTGGGGGTGGCTGAACACTTACCTCCCCATGGGATGTGGTGAAGGAATTCCTTGTTTTGCTGTGCTTGTGCGAGAGGCTTTTGCTTTCCCTGATAAATTGTCTTTATCTCAATCTACAGATTTTCTCATTTCCCTCTTCCCAATTCTCTCCCATCCCACTAGGGGAAGTGAGCCAGCAGCTGTGTGAGGCTTGGCTGCTGGCTGGGGCTAAACCATGACAGGTAAATGTCTTTTCACAACCACTTGCTACTTACTCCTAGTCTAACTCTAATTAGCCACCCAACAAGAAAGAAACACTAATTCACCTTTTATGAATTTGTCTCCAGGTATCATTCTGTTACTAGTGAAAAGTCAATTACTGTTGAAATGCAGGAAGTATTTATACAAGTATAAACACTTGTACTCTAACAAAATGTGTAATAAGCACCCCTGACTTCTAGAAATTAAATGTGAGATGTGGCAATGTTCTAGTGGAAAAACATTGAACCTGATTAAGGTAAGTGTGACATCTAAAACACTTTCTTACCTATGTGAATCATAAGAACTTCACCATTTACGCACACACACACACACATATATATATAAAAAATAAATAAAGAAATAATTTCTGTTTTAGGGGGAGTATGACCTTACCTGTATTGGAATTGCCTCCTCTGAACCCTAATTCCTTTATGGCAAACAAAACTTCTTTTGCAGTAGTAAAGTTTTTCAGATAGAATTCAATTTTTGGATGTTCACTGTGGAAAAATAAAACAGAGTAATAAGGGTCACTTTTTATACTGGCATTAGCAAGCTAAAACACACTAGGAAGTATTTTGATCTTGGTAATATATATTCTTCTCTGGATTTTAATGCTAAAATAGAAGTATGCTTCTCACTTAGTAAGTCTCAAAATCCTTAGGAATTATCTACCTGAATAGGTAAATTAAGGGCAGCCTGATTCTCATGCTTATCAAACAGCTGAAAACATTAGGTTGAAAACATATAGAGGAAAAAACTGAACATGCCAGATGTTAAACTAAATGCATCTGTGTAATTAAAAATTGGCAGGTTTTCTACTATTTGTATGAGAAATACCTTCCCTATAAAAAATTCCTGCAAAATTGGTTTTAGTTTTTTGATTTGAGAAGTTCAAGGTATGCTAGCTACTTACTGAGAAATTAAAGTATTCTGTGTCCAGATTTCGCTTTTTAATTTACAGTAGAAAGCAAAAACAAGTGAACAGTTACAATTTGAAGTATATCAGCTTTAATATTTTATCAGAGCAGGTTTTTATTTTGTGCATGTACATAGCCATTAGGGACTGGCCTCTACAATTTTTAGAAACAGGCATCTCTCCTTTGCAGGGTGTTTCCTGCTGTTCTACTAAGAAAAGATGCAAAGCTGTCAGCAGCAGAGGAGCTGCAGTGAAAAGTCCAGCTGCTCTCTAACCCAAAATCAAATATCAGAGACAGAAGATGTTCACATTTGTCATGTCCTCTCACATGCACACCTCAGTATAGCACAGAGCAACAGTGCTATAGCTCTAGAGTTTGCTTCTCCTTGCTATCCATCAGCCATTATCAAATGATATTGTTCTTCAAAATGAGAAATGATATATTAATTAATTTCTCTTATAAATTACTCCATTATATTTTGAATAGATCTGCTCTTACCTGGCCTGTACGACTCCAACATGAGGCCCTTCTATTCCAATTCCCAACATTACAGCTACTTTTCCAACAAAGTTTTTCTGCAAGTTAAACCTACGCTGGCCAATGTTGTAGCTCCCATCAATGAGAAATGCAATATCAGCTTTACAGTCTGTGAACATCCAAAATAATTGGGCTTAGAAACACCAAATAAATGTTAGGATTCTGCTTTGCAAAAGTTAAATCTGTATGTCCTTACCTTTGTTTCCAGCCTTCTTATCAAGAGTCTTCTTAGGTCTCTTACCTTCAGTGAAGAAAACAGCATGGATCATTTAAGAACAAGATGAACAGACTGAAGTAAACCAGAAAAAGCTCTGACTCCAAAAATTACTGTGTAATCTATCTGCAGCAGGAACTGTCAATCAGTTTAATAATTAAACTTGTGCTACTATTGCTTTTCTCCTGGGAGAATATTCTTTTTCAAATGGAACAGCTTAACCTTCCTTTCTACATCTGTCTGACTGATTACTGAGTTCAAATCTGGGTGGATCTCTGTACTCCACCTTCCCAACCTGACTGTTTCTCAGTCAGCAACCCTGCTGTACAAGGCAGTTTTAATGGTTTGGAAGCAAACCATGACTTAAACTGTAAACCAGGTGGTCTATTCAAGACCAACATCCAAGTCCAGCATTTACATAGCACTAACCTTCATAAAAAGGGTTTAATGCAGCATTTTCTGTGGTGAAATTCACATAACAACTTAATGTCCTGACAGCACTCAGCTGTTCAGTAGTTCTGTAAGAAGGAATGCATTAACTCCATCTTCTCCATCACTTAAAAAGAATGAATATCCCTTGAGCTCACAAACTCTTACCTTCCTTTGTGTTACCTATATTACTTTTCAAAAAAATCATTCAATTTTTTTAAATTTGCACGAACACTAGTGAAAGCAGAATCAACCTCCAAGATTACATATGATTCCTCTTTATTTCTGGTGAAAGATACACTGCAAAACCAGATAGTGCATATGTTTTCTTCTTTAAAAATAAATGAGCCATATGAAACATGTTATTTTAGCCAGGGACTCTACACTGCAGCACATCACATCTCAAGGGGCTTCCCTGGTTGATGGAGATCACTTACCTGTAGCAGGACGTGCTGTTGACACTGATCGTCCAACTGCTTCAAGTGCTGTGTTCTTGGCACCTGCTAAAATAAGAAGACTTTCACTGCATTTTAATGTATTTAGATGAAGTTACAAGTGCTTGAAGAGTTACTGTGTTTGCAATAACTTTTCTTTGTCATCTGCCATTAGCTGCTCTGGGAGTAGGATACGAGCCTTGGTAAGCCTTTGGTGTAAACCAGTATTGCACTCCTTGTTTTACAGGTAATTCATTTCTGCATTTGAAACAACAGCAACTGGGAGTAATTACAGCACATGTATCTGATGAGAGGTTTGGAGCTGTAGTAGCCATTATTTCTAGTAGATAAAGTGAGGGCTTTATCTGAAGAACTGGATTCTGCTTTCACCTTCACCAAAAGCACCTGTAATTCAAGTTCTTAGCTAGCAGCCTGCAGTGGGCACTACTCAGAGTACTAGTATCTTAGAGGGAGCAGGCTAAATTTTAGCTGTGTAAACAGTAAGAACACATCACAGAGATCTGCTTCACCAACTTTCTATACCAGCAAACTCACTTCAGTATTTTCGAAACCAGAACAACCAATATGTGTCTACGTATGATTTTATGAGGGCAGTTTAACCTCACCTGAGTGGCAAGGCATGACAACTGGTTTGCAATTAGGCAATTAATAATTAACAACTACCTCAACAACGAGGATAAAAACTTCTGGACAAAGCCATCACACTGTAACTTAGTGATGACATCACACATAAGTTGATGTTACTGCTATTTTTGGAGGGTCAGTGTTCTCTTTGCATGGAATGCTGCACAAAGTATTTGAAGGGCCTGACAAAGTGCTGCTGCCTGCACAAAAGCAGGCAGAGGGAGAGAAGGGATACAACTAAATGGCTGGAAGTGGCAGGAGGACTGGACTTCAATGGCAGGATCAAAGCTGACTTTGATCAGCTTAAACTGTCATGGAACTGTCAGCTGCCTGCTATCATGTCATTATATTCTGAATAACTGATCCATTTTTATGTATCAGCTTCTGTTACAGACTAGCTACTCTAGCTGGAATAGGTTTTCTTCAGATAACTGAGAAAAAAAGGAAGCTAAAATAATGAATTAGAAGTGAAAACTTCTGTTGCTACACATAAGATAACAATCACTTTATGCATACAGAAGCACTGGGGAAGTGTCCTACAGTTCTGTCAGTGCTTCAAATACAGTTTTCAAAACAGTAAGTGTGATCCACCTACCAGACACTGAGAAAGATGAAGCCCATCTAGAGAGCACCTGAGACTGGATCCCATTGGCATTTACAGCAGGGTAGCTGTCCTGTCCTGGGAGAGTCTGTACCCTTACAGCTCCTCCTGCATTGGTAATCACACCCCTAAGGTTCAAAAAGAATTGGTATAAATCAGATATTTTAGTCAGGAGAAAATGCAATACAGGTATGCCATCGTTTTGTTATCAGCCTTCTCAAAAAGATGCCATATAGGCAGGCAGCTGTGTTCAGGCTAGAACTATCTGTAAGTTGCTGAAAAGACTTTACAAGAAACTACTCCATCACACAGATCTGTTAAAAATAAAACAAGAAAAAATCAGGAAAGCCCAAAATTCAGGCAGTGCTTAGACTCATGCAGAACAATGATGCTTCAGGCCATATCAATTCCTAAGTGACAATAAGAAGCATCAAAACAGTCAGATCTCTTTATGTGCAGTTATTATTTTTAGAGGCCAAAAGTCAAAACTGAACTTCTCTAAGCAGGAACAAAACTTGATGCTTGGTAGTACATGGGCAGGTCCAGTTCTGTGGGAGACAAGCAATCATTTCAAGACTATTTAAATACAGCCATGTGAGCCTTTGTGTTTACTTTTTGATTCTGTTTGGCTTCCTGCTTGAAAAGATGTCCTGGCCTAATCTGATTTAACATATTGTGAAAGCAGAATAATCAAGACCAGAGTTTAGAAAACTTTACATATATTTCTGACAATATGAGATCTGTATATCTGTGGCAAAGGCAACTTCCACATAAAATTCTATGTGGATTGCTATTAAAAGACATTAATTCTTCATGGATGTGAACTGTTCTAAACTGAACTGTGATTATATATATTTACTTATTGTAACTTGAAAAAAAATGATAAGAGTTTCAAAATATAGAGATATATTCTCATTCGAGGAGTACATAGACAAAGAAGCTTTAGTAAGGTTGCCCTGAATGAATTTAAAATCAGATTACAAAGTTGGCAAACACAAACAGCACTTTATAGTTCTTTTAAAAAACTGTGAGAGAAAAATCAGACCAGAGCCATTAACTAGTTAGTTCGAAATGACAAGAAAACCCAGTAAGTCAAAATTATCTTTGAGAAAAATGACACATGAATGTACTCAGAATATTTCAATTTACTTAGAATATAAATTTCTTCTCCAGTACCTAGTTCTCTTAGGCATTTAAGCCTTCACTAGTGTCTCAGTCTTAATGGATAAGGAAATGTGTCAAATAGAATGTGTTTAATTGAAACTGTTTCTATTTCAAGTTTGTACTTGCAATTTTAATGAAGCTGCTTTGGGCTTACAGCAGCAAACCTGATCCTTGTCCACGTTAGCTCCTGAGAAGAGCTCAGTATCTCTTCCCACTTTCTTGGTTGTGGACTCACAACTTTGAGTGCTGGTTGAGTTGAACTCAAGGAAACATTCAGATTGAAAGCTCAGCCTAAGATGTATTCCTGGAAACAACTATTTCAGCTTATTTTAGGCACACTGTGATCAATGTTGTCTATATAATTCCATTTTGTCCATTGATCTTTACATTTTAATTGCAACAATAATAATTAATAAAATTTCATTGAAAATTTCAGAGGAAAAATAATAATCTATCTAGTCTCCACTGAATTTGGAAGCTTTACCGTGAAGATGGAGTAGATTTATTTGCTCCTTATCTATTTGTTGAAAATATTTGGTTCTGTTTTTGAATTCAAGTCAAAGTTCCATGCTGCCTTCTGCCTACACTCTTTCCATACAACAGGTCTGCTATTTTTAATGCGAGTGGGGGCTGATATTAGATGTGAATGTAACATGACCTGTAGCCTGATGAAAGTTATTCCTTATTTCTTGGCATTTTGTTCCGAGTTAACAGTTTAAGGCCATCTTTTACAATCTGATCAGCTTTACCTGGGGCGTTTCTTCAGGCAAGTCTACTCAGAGTGCATGTTTATATATGCTGACATGGAACAAACCACACATTGCCAGTCTACCTTTGTGTTCTGAACCAGACTGGCAAATTCCTGTCAGCAATCATTTACAATTGACTTTTAAAGCAAGATTCATCCTGTGTGGGTCTGCTCAGAATGACTTATGTCACTGCAGCCTGCTTTGCTTTTCCCTGCTGGGCTTTGCTCCTGTGTGACTGACTTGCATTCCATGGCTGTTTAGATTAAACTGGAACTCAGCAGATGTTCCAGGAACAGTTTTTGCCTCCCTACTCATTATGTTACGTGCTAGTGCTGCTTGACAGGGACTTGATGTCAAAGCTATCAGTCCATGCTCTGGCATAGCTTGTTAGTAACAACCTGGGATTTATACCTAAATGGGGTTTTTCACTCAAAAATGGACACAAACAGAAAAGCAGATAGCCAAGGCACTAATCCAGTACCTCACTGCACAACAGCTCATGAAAGAAAGTCAATCAGCCAAGGGTAGCACAAAGGTCTTCTAAAATTCAGGAATTTCAGCTAAAACATACTTTAAAATCTGAAGTGAACTGAGCTAAATCACCAGATTAAATGGAAGCTTTTTAAGATCCCCATGCTCTTCCTCAGTGTGGAGCAAGAACTGTTTATTTGCACTCTTGGACAAAGAGATACAGGGTTTTGTTTAAATTTTAATGAGTTTTTCAAGGAGGCTACATATCAAAACTGATGCCTAGACTGCAAAGAAATTCTTTTAGCCAAGGGACATGAGCATGACAGATGTAACTGCAGTCAGTTCATCCTCAGGGACTTTAGACAAGACAGCTGAACGACCTGAATTCCCATCTTTCCTTCCTACTATCACCATCTGCAAGCTCCTTCCAAATAATCAGCCTTTCTCCATCACTCCAAGAGGTATCCTCCTCATATCCAAACTGGTCTCCTGCTGCTGCCTGATCAATCACTGATCCAGAGCTGCTGAGGATTTCATGCCAGCATCCTCTGGACCCCTAAGCTTTGTTCTTTCTTTCTGTCTGTCTGTCTCCTCTGCATCCCTGCTGCTTTTGGCAGGAAAGAAGTTCAGCAGCAGAAGCAGGCACATTACCAAATTTTCCCAGGGATCTACAGCTGCTCAGAAATCCCTTTGGCCAGACAACCTTTTTGTCAATATTCTTCCAGCAGACACTGGGGCAGCTCAGGTGCCTTTGTGTTTATGGGCACTTTGTGGCCAGCTTGGTAATGATATGCTTTTGTCAGACCTGAGTTCTGGAACCCCAATGCCTAATGAGGACTGGTTTCACCCTGTGACAAGTTAGGAAGGCTGTGAAGAAATTTACATGCCTATTTAACAACTAAATACTGACACATTGGGCTAGGTCTCCATTTAGTGGAATTGGCACTAGACAAGAATTGCACAAGCTGAGAACCTAGTCCTTCATTTGACCTCCTGATTATTAATCCAATTAATCACTCAGTGGTAGATTTAACTCAGTTCTTCATGCCTACATAGTGTCAGCCTGGTAGGAGGTTCTCCTTTCTTCCCTCAACAAATAAATCTTTTATTCTTCTGCCCAGAAAAAGAATATTAAATAAATATTTTGTTTCTTTAGAGTAATTACACATAAAATGAGAGAAAAAGCCAAATATAACAAGCTAAAAACAGCAGAAAGATTATTCATCTGTAGTACACAGAATTATTTGTAGCTGAATTCTGCTAAATTATTTTCATGTATTACATAGTATTTTCTTGCCTTAATAACTGCCTCACAGAAATGGAACTACTCATAGGACTAAGCATTATTTTATTTATATAAAATTGAGGAATCTAGCCTTAATATAAACCCAGCACACTGAAGTGTGGGTGGAAGGGGGAAGAGAGCAATGCCCACACAACCATTTTCAGTTTAAAAAACACCAACCCAGCCCTGCTCCCACAGCTGAGGTTTCCTGAAATGCTGGGTGGTTGCCTGACTGTGCTTTCCATAAGATAACAGCAACAGCCATGCAGGTGACACAGGGCCAGCAGTGCTAAAGGTGCAGAGCTCTCTGCCCTCACCAGGCAGTGAAAAGGAAGGTGCCCCTGGTTTGTAAGAGTGGCTGGCTCAGTTAGCTGGAAGAAATTTACAAAATGTTCAAAGCACAAATCTGCTCATGTCACAACAATGACAAATTCTGACCACTGATTGGGAATATCTTCCAGAAGTTTCTTTCACACCAGTGTGGAGTTCAGACATTGCCACACAGGGCAAGAAGGAGCAAGGATTTTCTGGTTTTGTTGGATTGTGCAGCCTGCACTGAAATCAGCTGAGAACTGAACAGATACTGCCTCTCCCCAAACCTCAATCCTTTTTTGCCAGGACTAGTTATGGCTGTTAACAGTTGCACCAAAGCCACCAAAATATTCTCATATAGCAAATTCTGCTCTGAGTATGAAAGGCCAAGAGAACCAGTAGCCCCCAGCTTAAAGGCAGTCTTCAAACACAGCAGTTCTCCTAAACAGGTAATTTTTCACCTTTAGTCTGCTTCTTCAAAACACCTTACTACAGTCTACCATACTCAGAAGACTTGACCAAGGTTAATTTACTTCCATTCTGGAAGACACAGATTAGAAAGGTGAAAAACGAAGAGCTAAGTGATATATAATAAAATATATCTTGTGCTTTATTATCCTCGGGCAGACTATGGAAATCATGGAAAGAAATATGCATCCTCCATTTCTTGTACCTCTCCCTTTTGTGGAAGTATTTCCCAGCCTGTGACAGAGCTGAGCCCCAGCAGCTTTCCTGGTGGGACTTTGCTAACAGTCAGTGACAGACAGCCCTGGCAGGGCAGGTTCAGGAACACTGCCCAGCTGAACTGCTCAGGAACTTCTGCCTCTTTTCAAAATGTTCAAGTCTTTAATCTCCTCAGAAAAAGGTCTTGACAGCAAGAGCTTTTTTCTCTTTATAGGCATCTTTGGCAAGAAATGGAATGTTAAAATAAATGCAATGTTAAAATAAATGTCTACATCAATAAATTCAAACATTGTCTCGGAAGAAAATGACAATGGGAAGAAATCTCCATTTTTCTCAGTTCAAAAAAGAAAACAATTTTAAAAAGCAAATCCAAAGTCACTACACGCATTTGATCTAGACATTCTTTCATAAACTTTTTTATATACCTTAACTAGGAAGAGTGAGGAACCAAAGTGTAATTTTTTTAACATTCATGAAGACACTTAAAACACAATAAATGGAGACTCTAATTCTTTTTACAGAAGTATCAGAAGGAAGCCTGTCTAACAATGAAATACACATGGAGACATGTAACGATGAGACAAACCCTTAAGCTTTAAAAACAAATAGAAACAGACCCCCATAATACTTCCCTAGCTTCTTTTAATTCCTCCTATAGTACTTTAGCCCTTAGATTCTTTTACAGCATTTCAGAAAGTCCAGAGTTTCTACTGAAAACTCCTCCTTAAATCATTTTTTAAAAAAAAAAAGTTCATTTCAGTTTACTTAGGAGCTTAAATACTATACGAGTAGCCCAAATTTTGGAAGTCTTGTTAAAAGTTACAGAATTTTAACTGGTACTTTCAATAAGAGTCTAGATAGTAATGACAGCCTCCTAAATATTATTTAAAATACTTATTTAAAATGGGGCTTTATGGCATTTAAAGTGTCAAGTAGTGAATACTAACTCCAGAAGGTTTTATTTTCCTTATTTGTCTTCTAGCCATTTATATTTCTGTAACATTTTAAATTTATAGTTGAGGATATTTTAATACAAAAATACTCTAGCTGTGGCATCACATCAATATATTCTGAAAGAACTTTCTTCTGTTGCTTGATGTTAAAAAGATATTGAAAACACTCCTCCATTTCTTTTAAGCAGTTTGTTTGACTCAAGCTTTTAAGAAGGTCAGAAAGTGAACCTGCTTTTACTCTTCAATTAGTTACTATTCAGACTGTGTCCTTCCATGCCTATTAGTGGCACAAGTGATTTTACAGTGAAAGTCCATCTGTGGGCAATGCTGGGCCATTTCCAAGTTAACAAAGCACTTTTCAGGAACACTCAAACACAACTCAGACAACTTGTGAGCTGCACAGACATTCTTTTTTCCCCTTGTTTTCTCTTCTCCCAGTGACATTCCTATCAATTTAACAGGACACAAAGTCCAGAGAGATCCTTCCTATGATGGCATCAAAAGGCTAAGATCTGCAAGTGTGGCAAAGACTGTACAAACTCACTTGGCACGTGGATGAGCAATGATCTGACTTACCTGTGTATGGCAGCTCCACAGATACTCGAAAGAGAGGCATAAACTCCATCCCCAAAGACATAAAACTGCCACAGAGGACAGTTTGCTGGGCAAAGAACATCTTCTGTCCCCTTTCTAAGGTCAAGTCCTCTTGTAAAGCACGTGATAGCAGTAGAAGCTAAAGAGAAAAGCAGAACTTTTGACCTGAAAATCTTAAGGGTTTGTTGTTGGGGTTTCTTCTTCTAATGTCTCTATAGTTTCCAAGTTTAAAGCAGTATCTGAATTTGAAATTAGGTACAATGCCTAAAAAGATGCCTTTGGAGCTTACAAATGTACAGTTATGACAAGGAAGCACACACTTCAAAATTACTTATGGGAAAAAAAGTGGCAGAAAAAGATGAAAAGGTTAAAAAAACCCCCACAAACAAACAACATTAAAATAATATCCAAGGAACATTACACAAGGAAAAGCAATTAATTCACACATGTAAGTTTACTGCAGAGACAGAAGGGCAAGGGGAAGACCTTGGAGGGCTGATGGACCACAGATGCAGGTGGCACTTTCCAAGGAAGAAATTAAATCCCTCTGACATCCCCACAGTAATCTCCAGCCACAAGACATCTATGAGTCACTTGGGAAATTTTCAATCTTCTCTCCAGTGGCATTCATGAAGCAGGTTGAGAGTAGCATTTCCCTTAGCCTCTGCAATAAATTCTACTGAGGCCAGTGTTAAAAAAACCCCAAGAACACCCATCTCCTTGCTCCATCTAGAACACTGGTATCAATTCATCACAGTGAAGTTTACATAATTATCATTGTGCAGAGGACTGTCAGATTCATACAGTGGCACAAAAGTTATTTATTCAGCATTGCATTTTTTTTATGTAGAACTCTGCCTGTTTTCAAAAGTTGCTCCTCAGGTTATCATCATTAAGCTTTCACTGTGCTTACCTGTGTGCAATGAAGGTATGCAGACACAGATTAACATCAGTACACAATTTTGCTTGGCAAACTGATGCTTTTTCTTTTGAAAACATAGAGGTCTTTATCTTGCATGGTAACCACCATCCTTCTAGTGCACAAGATAGCACAATCCCCTGGTCTGTTGCACAGCAAATTAGAGATTTGGCTTAGATCATTACCAATTCAGCAGCATTAAGTCCAACCCACTCCTGGCTGTTTATTCTGAACTTCCTAAGGCACATCTTTCCTTTGCACCTAGGAGGTGCAAGAACCTTCTCTAAATGCACCTTTGCACAGTGTGAAGATGAGAGCTGGCAGAGGCTGGCCAAGGTATCAGTGCACACACCACAGCATTACATGCCAAGAACTGTATGTTTCAGGGATCAGTGATCTGTCTCTCACCTGCTTTTCTGCCCACTTTTTTCCTTCTTACCCCAATGTGTTTCCTGATCCCAGCATATGCTACTTATAAATGAAAGTACTTGGAGCATATGCTGTTCTTCATCAGGGGATGGAAAAGATGGTACCTCCAGGTAATCTCACTGACTTTAGAGCTGAAAAGCAGAACAGTTGGAGCCAGATGTGCAGAGGGAAGCACAGCTGTTCATTCTGACTGTGTAAATTAACACACAGGTTCATCAACTGTGCATGTGGTTTTACTCTTCATTATATACAACAGTCACTGATTCTACACTGAAGTTAAGTTAAGCTACCTAATCACACCAGCCTGAAAAATCTTTGCTATTTGTTAGCACAAATACAGGACTTGTACATGCTGAATCTGTCTACACTCCTGAGTAAGAAGAAAAGAAAGCAGTAAGCACTTCTTTATTTTTCCCTTCTCAAGATAATAAAAGTTGTCTACCAACTAGACACTGTAAAGTGATTTTATCTGATTCTTAAGTATCCTAAGAAATAAAGAAGGTTCCTTTAGGATTTAGTCTTACCTACTCACAACCTCTCCATGCTTAGTCTTATTTAATTGCCTTAAAAACAAAAGACAGAAATCAAACAGAATCACCAATGCTTATACCTAGAAGCTCTGTATTTTCATTTTCAAAAGTGCTATGTCATTGGTGTGCTAAAATAAGATTATTTCCTTTGCTGTTTGAGTCCCCTAATCCTTTCATGTAAGTTCTACAAGTGTGTTTGCTAATTCCTGGGCACTGAAAAGTGGTATCCACCAAATGACACCCAGCAAGACCATCAAAATCAAAGAGCACCTGGAAGGCTGGAAATCCTTGGAGGAGTCACTACAATAAGCACCACTGGTAATCTCTGCTCTCACAGCACTGCTTGTGCCTCTCACCCTGCAACATTTTTCCAGCCTCTAAAAGTGCAAGACACCACAGGAAGTTTTAATTCCTGTCGTTTCTAATGTAGTGTACTTCACTGAATTCCTTGGCTGGCTGTGCACACAAAGACAGTAATTAGACATGTCGAGTTAACAAACCCTGTGTCGCTTGGAGATCTGGGTTTCCCTCATCACCAAGTACTTACTAATTACCATCATGTGGCAGGCTTTTGCATAGCACAGAAGATGGGGGGAGGAAATTAATCTTTCTGTGTTTTCCCTGGCAATGAAAACACAGAAATCCGTTGTAGCCCAGCCACAGGATTTTTCTCTGCTGGCAGCCTAAAGACTGTCATGATCCTTGTCTACAGGAGAAGCAGGCTGGCAAGGGAAGGGGGCATGCTGCTGCTGTGTGAACTGAAGAGCTGACATGCTGTAGCTAGAGGATTTAGCAGTTTATACCTCAGCTGGATCAGCACTGAGGTAAAAACACACACTTTGAAGTAAATGATGCTCTTAATTTCAAGCCACAATTTCGATCAAATTTTCCATGTAGGTAGATATAGCTTCCTCTAAGCCATAACTCTAAAACAGAGACCAACATCAGAAATGTTTGGTGAAGTATCAAAATGAAAGCCAATTTTTATTTTGACTACCAAAATTAAGACTTATGATATCAGCTCTGCAGTGGTTTTTGTTCTACCCTGTTTGTTAATGCATCATCAGCCATCCACCCCACAAAACTTCAATGATTTCGTTGCAAGCAGGAAAATGTATTAATGAGGTCAGAATACCAGAATATATAAAATTGTTCTTTGACAGCTGACATACTCATCATTCTCACAAACTGCATATATGATGTTACTATTGAAATTGAAGAAGTGCTTGTTTTTGTTAGTCTATCCAAGATACTTCAACATGGCAAAACCTGCCAAAGAGCTGTATCTATATATAAAGCAATTGAGATAAAACCCGTATGTTTTAACCACTGTAATTGAAGAATGCAAGAGCAGTGGAGGCATTTCTTTCAATACTTTTGTGATGTGATACTCTAAATCCAAGTATTTTTGGAAGAAATAAATATAAGCTTACAATTTCCAGGAAAGGATTCAGTTCTAGATTACCATCCATTCTGGACTCTGGTGAAGATGTGAGATCTTTGCTCTGTTACTTTATATTAGGCCTTTAGAACCACAATAATCACAGCTATCATCTCATCCTGTCAAGACACACACCCTTCAAGCTTCACAGAAACACACTACATCAACAAAGTACAAAGAAAAGAAACTGTAATTCTTCCTGATTTAAAGGGTAAGGATGAATGTCTTCCATCATTGTTGACCTAAGAAAAAGAAAAAAAAAGAAAAGCAAAGACTCACTTCTCTCTTAAAACAACAGTGTTTTCAGTCCTTTCATCAATTCCCATCTTTTTGGTCCCTCTTCCCATGTACTCTGTTTTGCCCATGAATAGCTGACTCTTATGTCAATGTATAAAAGTTCTCAATTTTTAGCAGGAGCCACTGCTTTAAATTATTCTAAGGAAATGAAATCCATAGGCAAAATGTGATCTTTTCTAATCTTGAAGTTTCCATGCGTTGATTCTGGTGAACAGTTTGTTTATGCAAAGGAAAAAAAGAAGCCCTATTACATTATTTCCAAATAAAAAATAGGGGTTCCTACAAGAAAGACAGCTTTATGACTTTTAATATGGAGAAGTACATCCCTGTTACGCTTCCTATTCCTTTTAGTATTTAATATTTTTTTCAGAATAGAAAGATTTTTTGGTCTTTTTTCATCTTGAGGCTTCAAACAAACCTGCTTTTTCTATCTTATGCAAGGAATGCTCCCATGTACCTTATCAATAGTTGAAAAAAACCCAAACAAACATGCTAGCAAACCTACACTTACTCATATTTCAGAAAACATGTTCACAGATTGCATACTAATTCATGTAGATCTTTAGTACATATCCTGATCTGGACAAGGGCAACAGGATTTAAAGCAATCTGGTCAGGGCTCTATTGTTCATTTCAATCTGAGACCTGCCCTTTTCTCACAGGGCAGCGTTCACCCACCCTCACAGCCTCCTGTGGGGCAACCACAGCTGCTGAACTTGGCAGCATTTGTGTCCATTCCAGTGGGAGTATAAAGAAAGTTTTAAGATCCTCCAAGACCTGCCCAAACACTGTGAGCCTAAATACAGTAGATTCTTGAGGAAATTAATGCTCTTTCATTACTTTGAACAACAGATTTTAGTAATTTTTATAAATGCAAGTTTCTAGTTCTATAACCAAATGCTGCTGAATTTAGGCTCAGAGTAATGGTAACAGGCAATACCTTACAGAAAGTGTTCACATTAATGCTATTTTTAGCTGGTTCCAGATACCTTCAGGTTACAGTGGCTTCTCCAGCCCTGAAGGAAGCATCCCAGAAAATTTTCATTTGTTTCCTGCCAGGCTTCCAGCACTTCATCTATAATGCACCTGTAAAATAAAAAGGGGAAAGGAACTGGGGTTGGAGTAGGTTTTCTATTGCTGTGCATTTGTTCCTTCTTTAGCCATAGCACTCCTGTCACAGATAGCTTTTATCAGTTTAGCACAAAAGAATTTCCCAAATCTTTGATTCAACACAAAATGAGCAGCAAATCCTGATTCTTAGTAACTGTGAAATCATTAACAACCATTTGGAAAAGCCTGGGGTCACTCACCTGCTGCAGGCCAGGCCTGCATCTGGAAACAAGCTCTTCTGGAGGCTCCTATGCTGCTTTGCTGAAAGGTTCCACTGAAAGGGGCAGACAGACTGCTTGCGTCCTTCTGTCACATATTTCTCCAACTGCTTCCCGTGGCTCCTGGTTCCCATGGATTTACTCTTGTTCTAGGAGAGCCTGCTCTCCAGCAGCAGTCCAACACAGGATGGTACAACGGGCACTCCCTGCCACACCCTGCCAGGCATCCTAACCAGGTTCTTTTGCTTTCCAGGTCGAAATAACGGCAGGGCAAGTTTAAAATGGTTTTAATCAATTCCATGGTCTAAAACAGGCCAGAGATCCTCAAATTGCCAAGCACCGTACGAGTGCCTTTGTAACACACACAAACACACGCCCACTCACTCTTGCTACCGGCGCTCCCCTCGATGGGGACACTTGCCACCACGGCGCTGCTTCAGCCTGTGCCACGAAGGAGTTTTCACCCCCGTCTGGAAGCGTTCCCAGACATCCTCCGTGCCCCTCTGCAGCTTCCCACCGGCCGGCTCCGCACAGCCCTCCCGGCGGGCTCGGCGGGGCTCCCCGCGCATCCCGGCCAGAGGCGGCCGCCCCCGGGCGCGCCGGGCAAGGGCAGAGCCCGTACCCGCGGCCGAG
>VZRX01009874.1:0-14125 GCA_013398075.1 Notiomystis cincta | reverse complement strand
AGGTGCTGCCGTCCCTCCCCCGCCGCGCCCCCCGCCGGCTTCTTCCGCCGGGAGCGGCGGCCCCGCGCTTCCCTAAGCGGTCGGGTGCAGCCATTCGCCTCCTGCCCGGTAACGCGCCCGCTCCGGACGGCAGCGGAGGTGTGAGGACGCGCCCGTGCCCGGCAAAGCGCCCCTGCGGTTTGCCTTCCCGCCCCTGCCCGCGCACCCCTCGACATCCTTCTCCACCCACTGTCCTCCAACACCTCCTGTCAGGTGTCTTTACTCCAGATGCCTTGGGAAATGCGAGCGAGGTGTTCGCTACTTCGCCGCCGCCTCTGCCCCTTCCTCGAAGCCGGGCGAAGGGACGAAGCTGCCCGGGGCGCTGCCGAGCTCGCCCCGCCCTCCCCGGGCCCGCCGTGCCCGGGCCTCACCTGGTCCGCGGGGCGCTGCGGCGGAGAAGCGGGGGGTTTAAGCCTGATTGAGTCATTCGAAGGGATGGAAGTGCCCGAAGCGGCGTTTCGGGCGGCGTTTCTGTTTGGTCTAAAATGTTAGCACGAATACTGCAGGTGCCTGCCTTTCATTTAAGTAAAGCTTCGCTTAAATTAAATTAAAGGGAAAAAAGCAGCAAAACCAAAACAACCACTGTCCTAAAACCCAACCAACCAACCGAAAACCAAACCAAACTGACCAAACCAAGCCCTCCACTTGACAGCCTAATCCGTTCCCGCAACTCAGCGCACACCCGCGCGGGGCTGTGGAAGCACCGGCTGGCGCTGATGCGAACTGCACAGGTCGCTGGGCAGTGAGGGCAGAGGTGCGTGTGTTTGAACGAATGCCTTAAAATCGCATTTTCTGCCGGCCGACAGCATACACTGTTTGACTTCTGCTGGGACAGCTGTTCCCGAAATGAACTTTTAAATATAAATAGGCTTTCGGATTTCATAGGAATTAGGATTTGCCGGGGCAGAAAATTAAATGCGTGCGGGCGTTGCAGCCAGCCCTGAGAGCGACGGGCTTTGCGAGGCAGCTGCTCAGGGCAGCTCGCTTTAGGGCTTTCTTAAAAAAAAAATTAAGGTCGCATAAAAATGCCCTGAACTATCTCTTCGTATGATTGAAAATAAATGCATTTCAGAACTCCGCGATCCGTTCAGAGATACATCGCCCGTAAAAACAAAATAGGAAGCATGACCGGGTAAGTTATTCGTAATTTATTGCTTTTCCGGAGTTAAATTCTAGCAAAGCACAGAAGTGGTGAGAACACGATACCACTTTCCCCCACAGCTTTGATCGTCCCAGGAACACATTTTTGTGCTTCCCACACAGGATAAAGGTGGCGATGCTTTCCTCATGACAGGGCCTTCTCCTACGGGAGCATCTCAAATGCAAAATTATGCAAGGCGGGTGATGCAGATGTCAGGAACTTCTGCTGGCGTTTCTCTCAGCTTCTCAGGATCCCGAGATCTTGTCAAGAAATTCCTGCTCGTCAGCAGGCTCCCTCCTCAGCTAGAGGTGCCCTCGAGCGGGTCGGTCACCTCTCCCCTCCGTGACAATGCCTGCCAAAAGGTGTGTCCTGAGCTCTCTGCCGTGCGGGCTCCCCGCAGGTGCCGTCGACTCGGCACAATTTTGGTGGCAACCCTCGGTCCCATTTCCTTAGAACCGAGGTATTTAAGAGAGAAGGGACATTTGCTCAATTTTTATTTTTAAAGAAAAGGTCTGGGCAGCCAAACGGCGCGCAGGGGGCGATGGCAGCCGAGGGGCAAGGCAATCCCCGCTGCCTTCCCGGTGCCCGCCCCGCCGCTGCCGCTGCCGCCGGCGGCTCCCCCGCCAGCCCCGCTCCGGCCGGGAGCGCGGNCGGGGGAGACGGTGTTGGCTTGTCCTGGGCTAATGTTTCAGCTTCTCTGGTGGCGAGAGCGAATTGCTCCGCAGAAACTTTTATCACACCGGCTGGGGTGTTTGCCGCAGTGAAATGTCCCGGGAATACCTTTCTCCGGAGGTCGAGAGACAGGCAGGAAGAACAGGGAAAGGCATCCCATTTATGCCGGGAAATACGGGAAATGCCTGAACCGAGGGAGACTGGCTGCCCTGCCACACAGCCCCACAGAAACCTCTCTGTCCTTTGTGTGAAGAAAGGCTTTGTGCAAAGATCAAAAAGGACAGAAGAAAGCATTAATTAAATTTTAAGCCCTATATTCCACTTGGGTAGGAAGGACCCTTCCTGTGCCTTGCAGCTCACTCGCTGGGAAAATACATTCACCCATCCTCGTTGCAGTCCTCTGTTATCTCTTTTCTACATTTTCCTTTCCTCTGATTCCCTTCGTTTTCTGGGGGTTCGTGTTTCTGGCTTGTCCCTGCATTCCTTTCAGACCTACAATGCTTTACTTTACACCTTCTTCCCAGAGGCTACTTAAATCATCCTCCAAACTGTTTGGCACTGACTCATGCATGCCACCTTCAATTTTATGTTCGAGACGTTCCGAGCTGTGCTTGAAGTTTTTGGTTTGTCTTGGGAAGGGCATTAAGGAGTTGCCAGGAATGCTGGTATGAGACAGGCAAGCTGATGCCAGGCTGATGGAGCACACACACGTGCCTGGTGCTGGGCAGCCATCTGTAGCAAGGCTGTTTGATGCCCCAGGGACAGGGATTTGAAGGGACTTTAGAGGGGTGCATGCAAATGTTACATTGCCTGGGGACACAGCCCTTTTCCTGACATCACGGGGCTCAATTTGTTCATTCACTCCCTCACCTTAATTAGACTCCCCTATGAAACACTGGTTTTGTTTTGTTCCCAAATTTCTGTCTTGCTAGTAAAAAAGCCAGAATCATATCCACTTAGGAAAAACGCATTGGATTCAACCCAGAAGGAAACAGATGATTGTGAAACCAGCACCTGAAGCAAAGACTGTAACATGGGATTTTTTGATACCCTCTGTGCTGGGTGGCAGGGGAAGCACTAGTTTATGTAAATGTAAGTGCATGCATACAGATATATAGTATTAAGCAGCACCAGGGTGCAGGCTGGAGCACTGGAGCTCTGCCACTGTTCCTGCCCGCTGCTGAAATGCTCCTTGGCAGCCCTTTGTCCCCCAGCACCCGCTGGGCTCCCAGCACAGGGGTTCCTCCAGCCTGGAATCAGCGGTGCCTTCTCCCTTTGGAGACAGAGCGCTCACACACATGGACAGGCACCAGACCAGGGCCCATGGCCAAGGTCCCTGGGGACAGCTCAGCAGGGGCTACAGAGCCAGCAGGCACTGGCCTGGCACTGCACAGCCTGCAGTGCTCTCCAGGAAGGCTTTTCTGGAGAGGGCTCTTTACCACGGCCAGAAGCAGTGTGGAACCACCCTCCAGCGCACCAGCCTGAGCACTGAGGGAGACAGGGGCTGCAGGCAGGCCTCCCCTTTCAAGAGTTCAAGCATGACTCTAGGAAAAGCTTCCTGATGGGCAGCAAACCCTCATCTACCTGCAGTTTGTACCTTTTAGATTAGCCATTTATTTTATACAGTAACTGCAGAGCTCTGTGAGTAGGGAGTAGATGTGAGTCTGTCTCTTCTCCTGTCAGGGCTTTCCCCACAAAAAGGGAGAAGACCACCCATCTCTCACCCATGGTCAGTACTGATCTCACCTCTGTCCTGTCCTGCTGTGTGCTCTCCAGAGTAACCTGAAGGTTGGTCCTTATGATAATGTCTGAGGAGGATTTCTTTTTCAAGATAAAATTTTAACTATGTTTATTACTGTTGGTTCTATTGCTGTATTAATTCCAATAATTATCTAATATGTTTCAGTGACATGAGGATAAAAAAGAAGCCTGGAGACAAAATAACATAGATAAGGGCAAACAGATTAAATTTCCTTCACATATGAATTTCAAAAACACATGTAAAATTGTAATGATTATTTCAGAAGTAGTTAATGGCTCTGGATTCATCCTTGGATGCTTAGCTTGGGATATTATGAAGACCTTTGTTAGCCTGGAGGTGTATTTTTATTAACATTTTGAAAACTTCTTTGTGTTAAAACATTGAGGACTCTTAAATAATTAATAAAGACAAGGCTGGGGCCCTGCTTCCATTTGCTGCCCATTTACTCTTCTGTTCCACTTGGTGCAGCAATGCCATCGTGTGCATGAGTAAACTGCCAGTGAGAAAATCCCTTTTGTACACTGAGAACTGGGGCTGCTGATCCCTGTGGTGAAACAAGAGAAAGGTGTGTGCTCTCTGGAAAGAGAATTTCAAATGCTCTTTCTGTGGGCAGCACCTGTAGTGTGAGGGTTCCTCCATCTGTTCAGTCACGAGGCTGGAGGTGCTGCTTTCCTGTTTCATGGGCACACATTTCCTAGAGAAATATGCACCTTTCTGTAAGAGAGGTGTATTTTCCTGCCTCACATAGGCATTGTCAATCCCCAGTGGAAGTGCCTGAGCAGAGCCTGCCTGTCCTATGGCTGTTGTTGGACGTGTGGCTGCTGTTATTCCTGGCTCTGTGGCTGGTGAACATGCTGTTCCTTCCACTTCCTTCAGAAACGGTCATCTGCACATTTGGAGGGTAATCCAGGGCACCACACACACACACACACACACACTGTAGCCATTCTTAAAAACACAAATTCTTTGTCTCTCCTTCGTGCAGACTTGCTTTTGCACACAATGTTTGCAGGTCTTCATAAATGGAAAAGGTAATTTCTGATTAACTTTATAAAGTGAAGCTACAGTGAATTCAGTTTAACACATTATAAATGGAGTAGAATGGGACAAGCAATATCTGTGGGTTAGATTTTGAATTGGTACCTTTTCTCTTGATTGCTGTGGAACATCCAGGAAAAATAGATAATTGAGAAATACCTGTGAATGTGCATGACATGCAAAGACCCTCTGTAACATGCTTTTACTGCTAGTCCAGAAAAGTACATATTCCCAAACTAGCCTGTACTTGGCCATTTTGACAAGAAGAAATATATCACTGGTGGATTGCCCAAAATCAGAATCATGCAAACCCATTTGTTACTCTTTTATTCCACTGGGATTTTGAATATCATAAACAAATGGAAGTGAAAGTAGCTGTGTTTCATTAACTGAATGAGAAAACCCATGTTTTTTTCTGAGCATGATTTAGTCATCTACAAGGATGATTGAAAAGAGCCACTTTTCAGTTTCTAGAAAGAACAGATATTATTATACCTATATCTCTGTATTAATATAATCCTTTGTTTAAAATATGTTTTCAGAATTCTAATGACAGCAAAGTAAACAGACTTATGATATCTGTTTAGGTACCATTATATCTTTAATTATTACTGAGATTCTGATAACACTCAGAGATGCCAGAAATAATTTTGTTTCTGTCGTGTTCAATGCAATATAGACTTGTAGGAGAATAATTGTTGATCCAGGGCAGTTTATAGTCTCTAGAGATGAAATGTCTCTTTTTTAAAATCAAGGGCACTATCATGTATCACTTATAGGGATGAAATTTCAGTTCAGATTGTAAACATTTGTGAGGGTTTTAAAATATTTTTATAGTTTTTATTTTAATGATTTAAAAAAAATCTGACACTTGTTGTTAAATCACTGGTTTTTACATTTAGAGATTGATTTATTCTCCAGAATTCATCTCCTTTAGCTAGAACTCATATCAGTCTACCAAGTGGTAGACTTGGCTTTTGACTATTTTGCAGTTGAATTACTACCCATCTCCAGCAACAGATGGAGCTGTAAGTATTTTTCTCTGTATTAGTCCTTCATTTTTCTTCCCCCCCCCCTTCAGTAGTTATTTGAATATATTTCCTTATAATGTTAATTATTTGCCACAAAAAATTTACCTCTAACTCCAAGTTATATGCTGCTAAAAACAACTTCTCCAGTAGCTTCATCCAAGGTATGGAAAGGGTGAGCAAATTACAGAGCTGAAAGAACCTTGCTTGCACTTTTCTTTCTCTGAAGGCAAGGCGAGTGTCAACCTTTTTTCTTCCTGCAGAAGCAAAGAGCTGTGGACAGTTTGTGGTGTCAGAGAATGGTGGCTGAGGTTTGTCTGGTGTCTGGTTTTGTGTAAGGGTGAAGGGGTGCCTGGTAAGATTGTTTAACTCTTCTTGAATCAGACAAAAGGAAGGCTTCACCCTGTGCATGTCCTTCACAGCAAAAACAATGGTTTAAATTTAGAATCTTCTGAAACCCTCCTTAGCCAGGTTCATCACTCATCTCTGCTTGGGCATGTAACTGGAGGGCAGCCACAGATGGAAGGGCAAAGGTGCCCCCTTCCCAGGGATGTGCAGAGTGATGGTTTCCTTGCAGTGTGGGGTCTTGCTCTGGGTGGCTGAGTGTCACAGCCAGGGGCTGCCCCTGGTGAAATACCTTTGGTGGAGAGAGCAGCTTTCCAGAGGAGTCCTGGTACTGAGGGGAGGTGGTTTTCAGGTCTCTGAGGATGTACTGAAGGCTTTTTGTGTTTGGAGCTCTGTGACCATGTGTGTTTGGCCTTTTGTGAGGCTGTTCTTTGAGGCATTTCAGTGTATGCACTGGTGGGGAAGAGACAAGCCTGGTTTCTTCTGAAAGAACACAACTTTGAGAGGAGAAAGCAAACTGTATATTGGCCTTTAGCTCTGCCAGTTCCAGTCCATTCAGACAGATGGTTGAGCATACAAGGAGTATTCAGGACAGTGTTGGAGTGAATAATTAATTTCTTTAAAACTTGGTCAAGTGAATGGTAGTTTTGAGCTACCAGAGATTTCTGGATTAATTCCTTTGGGTTTTATTGATTTTTATTTCTGTCTTTTAACACTGTATTCTCTCTTGTTAAATGGGTCTTAAAAACTTATTCAGCTCATGAAATCAAAGAGAGGAAATATTTTCCCCTCCAAAACAGCAGAGATTAAAAGATAGAAAAAAAACAATGCTTCTTTTATTTTAAAAAGTCATGCTGAATGATGAATACAGATTTTCACTTTGGTGCAAAGCTTGTTTTTTCCCCTGTCAGCTATTGCCAGTTTGAAGGAGATATAAAATATTGTGAAATAAAGAAGAAGTACAGAAATTAATGGCCATTCCTTTTTTCCCCATGGAGACAATTTTCAAACACAGGTGTTGCTATAACCCTTTGCAGTAGAAATTCAAGATATTTTATTCACATACAGCTAGAGTAGTTTTGCAGGACTAGGTTCTCTCTGAGCCTCTAAGTTCAGGACTGCTTGGAAAAATATTAAGAGTAACAGGGTTGTGGCAGAATTGCTGGAACTGTTTAGGATGACAATGTTTACTTTGATGTCTCTGAGACTCACACCCTGTAAAGGATTTAAAGGCCATAAACTCGTACGCTTTGTTCTCAGGATTTTGTTTTAATTCCTTCTGGTTTTACTGATATTTATTTCCTTTCTTTTGACACTGCTGTCTGTATTGGCTCTTAAAATCTTACTCAGATCATGATATCAAAAGAGAGGAAGTATGTTCTGGTATCAGCCAGCTTGGCAGGCGGATTGGTTAATTCTTAAAATGGGAATGTGGCATAGGATTTAAAGTTCTTAATTTGTTACCTCAAGTATCATCACCATTCACTATCTCTGAATTGCACATTTATTTCTACATAGCATGACTTCTTTTACTGTGATGTAAGTAATTTCCTGTTTTAGTAACAATTGTGACACAATTTAATTATTTGTATAAGAGAAAATAATAGATTTTAAAATTTGCATCTGAACCAAAAATTAAAGCATTTTATTTCAATTTGATCACAAACTAATTATTGATGTTTTTTTTTTCACACTAGGCTTTCAATTAAAAATAATGGAATTTTGATGGAAAATGTGAGCAATTTAATTTTAAAGCATTAAAAACCCCCTGCTTTTCTGAAATGAAACATCTGATTTTGATGTATTAGGATATCCTAATATTGATATTAGTTAAAGATAAAAATATCAGGTTTTTCTTCACCAGACAGAGCATCAGGGCTCTGTCAGAGCGCTCAGCCTGCCAGGGAAGCTGTCCCTACACCTGTGCTGGAGAAACCACACCTTGCTTCTGCACTGGGGGCCTCTGAGTAAGGCTGGGTCCTAATTTGGCAGCTAAATTAATGGTCAGTAAAATTGGTTAATCCATAGTTAACACTTGTGTGGCCCAAGAGTCCTGAAAGCCAAGTATTTTTTGGTACTTCTTGCCAGCGGCAGATGTGGCAGTCTCAGTGTTTTTTTCCCCATGGATTTGTCTCTCCAAGATATCTGCTTTTATTAGCAGCATTTGATGTCTCTCTAATGAGGTGACCACATTATGGCTTTGTCAAATTCCTTCCCAAGAATGGTACTTCGTGTCCAGATTTTTTGTTTATGTCACACAGTGTCACAAAAAGGCCTTCTGCAACCCTCAGAAGTTGATTTATTGCAAGTACTTCTTGCTGGGAAGGATTGTTTTTATTTTTTGGTAAGTATACATATTTTTAACACTTACAGGAGAAAATCAAACTCTCAATTTTTTTTGTTTGCTTGTACTGCAGCCATTTAATTAACATTAAGTGTTTACATTGAAATTAAGAATGTTTTCCATGAAATTATGCTAAAGGAATGCTTAAATACACTTTTTAAATGCTTCTGATCCAAATACGGACAATTTCTTAAAAGAACACTGGTAGGAGGTCCATTCTTCAGTTTTATAAACATTTCTGTGCCTCACTAAGGCCCACAAGCCCTGGGATAAGGCCAATGTAGACCAAACACAAGTTGGCTGATACAAGTGCAGGACTTAGGGCCAATATAAATGCATCTATGAAATGCATGTGTATGAAAAACCTGGGGAAAACAGTTTGAAGAAGACCACCAACAAATAGATCACACATGAACATTTCTTTCATGTGCCTGAAAGAGAATCATTGCAAATATTTTTAGCCAGTTTTATTTGTAGATAGTAATTTATCATAGAACAGGAGAGAAAATGGTGTTTTACAGCCATGTCCAAGCAGAGAGACGTAAAAATAACCTATTGTGCCACATTGTAGAGAAACTTATTAATTTTTTTAAGAAGTTTTTGTAAGTGAATCAGTTGATAGTATGGAAGAAATAAATGTCTACATTTATGCTGTTACTTTGTGATATGTGTCTGAAGGAATGTTTAATCATTTAGCAAATGCTATGCACAAATGCTAAGCTGAACTGACTAAAGACGTGCAAGTTACCACTACGAGTGCTGTACTTCATCAGAAGGTTTAATAATGCATTAGGTGCTTGAAAGATAATCCAAATTAAAAAAAAACCAATTGCATCTGCTAGGTAGCAAATGAAAAGTGTGTTTGGTACAAGACCCAGGGGCTGCAGCCCACGGTCGTGTTCACGAGTCATTCTGAAGTCTGTGACTTTGAGCACTGTTCTGCCTTAGCCAGGGCTGCAGATTTGCACTGTTTATTAGGATTAATTCTGTATTCTAACTTTCAAAGGGAAATGTCACACTAATGCCAGCATTTATTGGTATCCAGCAAAATTTAGAGACAATGAATCCTTGCTCTTTCAAAATCAAACACTCCATGAAGCAATTCTTTCCCCAGAAAGGGATTTGAACTCATTGTCACATCTGGCACATGCAAAGCCACATCTAACTGTTTGGGGTTTTTTCTTTGCTTCCAGAAGAAAAAAGAGCAAATGCAAAAAAACCCAAAACAAACCACTTCGCTTCATAACCCCAGCTACAAAAAATATATTGTGCTGCAGCTGTCCCTCCCTTCCTGAGTTTCCTCGTTCTGTCCTTTGTTGTTGGAGATAATGCTTTCTTTTCATTGTGAACAATTATTAGATTCATATTTTATGCAATTTTATAGTTCAAATCTATTTGTTTATTTGAAAATATCTACAAGTTTAATGATATTTAAGTTTTAAATTTTTAACTATGCAATTCAACTGTCAGTAAAAATTCAACATCCAAACTGTATGATTTCATGGGGACAATATGTAGTACTGAATTAGATAATTTTCTCATTGGGGGAACATGGTGGTAAGACACTTCTTCAGATATTTGAATAAAATTTTGAAGAAAATGGAATGTATAGAGTGTATTTTATAGTATAAGTTTTGTCACATACTTCAAATACAATATGATGCCCTAAATGATATCAAGCCACACTAAATGGCATGCACATGCATGCTGTTTACAAGTAGAAACTGTATTGGGAATGTTGGATATTCCTCTGTGAAATATTCATTACCCTCCTGTTTTGGACTAGGAGCTCATCTGATAATTTAGAAGTTGATTGCCTTTGCCTTTCTCTGCAGGCACTACAGAAGGCAGAGGACTAATTTCATTTGATGAGCTTCACTGAAAACAGAGGGAACAAATGGAGCCTACCTTCCTTTCAATGTGGGGACCCCTCCCTAGTGTGGCTGATGCCTGGCAGAGATGCACAGTATGAATAGCATGAGGTTCAGCAAGGCCCAGCTCTGGGTCCTGCCCCTGGGTCACAGCAACCCCAGGCAGCTCCACAGGCTGGGGCAGAGTGGCTGGAAAGCTCTCTGGTGGAAAAAGACCTGGGGGTGCTGGTGACAGCAGCTGAACACGATCCAGTGTGAGCCCAGGTGGCCAAGAAGGCCAATGGCACCTGCCCTGTATCAGCAGTGGTGTGGCCAGCAGGACCAGGGCAGGGATTGTCCCCCTGTACTGGGCACTGGTGAGGCCACCCCTCAAATCCTGTCCAGTTCTGGGCCCCTCATTACAAGAAAGGCATTGAGGGGCTGGAGAGTGTCCAGAGGAGGACAACAGAGCTGGGGAAGGGCAATGGAACACAAGTTATATAAGGAGCAGCTGAGGGAGCTGGGGTTGTTCAGCCTGGAGAAAAGGAGGTGCAGGATGGCCTTATCCCTCTCTCCACCGGCCTGAAGGGAGATTGTAGCCAGGTGGGGATCAGTCTCTTCTCCCAGGCAACAGGACCAGAGGAAACAGCCTCAGGCTGTGCCAGGGGAGGTTCAGGTTGGACATCACAAAGACTTTGGGTGAAAGGGTGGTCAGGCATTGGAACAGGCTGTCCAGGGAAGTGGTGGAGTCACCGCTTTCATCCCTGGAAGAGATGAATGACTGGCCATGGCACTTAGTGCTGTGGTTCAGTTGACATGGGGGTATTGGGTCAAAGGTTGCACTCAATGATCCTGGAGGTCTTTTCCAGCCTTAATGATTCTGTTCTGTGATTATCTTCTGTGAGAATCTTCTGGATTCTGTGATCCAGGAGATGACTCCTCTCTCCCATAAGGAAGTGCCTTTAGTGCTCTTGTGGCTGGGACCCTGTTTGCTGTTTTCTGCCATGCCAGGGAGACCCAGGGATTCTGCCACTCACGAATATCCCAGCTCCACAACTGGTAGGAACTAAAGCATGGATATGTTTTGCACTGTGTGTAAAACTGACTTCCACATATCAGTGCTGATAAAGTTATGGAAAAGGCTATTAAATGTGTGAGATGGTTTTGCATGGGAAGCTGAAATCAGGGTGGTGTTGTAGCAGCAGCCAGATGATGCTAGGGGGAGACTGGATGTTAGTGGGTAGAGGAAGAGTCAGGAAAATTGGAGCTGAATCTGAGCTGTTACAGTTGCAGCAGACAGGAGGAAGCAGTCTGTGCATGTCAGCATATACACATGGATTGGCTCTTTTTGGGGGTGTTGAAAACGCTGGTATTTGCACTTATATAAATATATGTATTTACACATCATATATAGACATTTATTTATAACGTTTGGTAGCTGCAAGGGTAAATATGATGGGTTAGCTGAAGGCTTTCGCTTGTTAAGGATAACAGAGAAAGTAGCATGCAGTGAAAGTGTTAGCACTGAGAATTTTAGGAGCAAATTCACAAGTATGAGCACTGTAAATGAGTGGTATTGCTACGATCTTCTGCTGGAACAGCAGTTGGTTGCAGAAGTGATATTTTTTTTATGTCTGATATTGCTGTGGCAACAAGATGTCAGCTGGAGTTCAGAAAAAGAAGCAACAAACTGTTGAAAATGAGGGTGAGACCAAGTGAGAAAAGCCCAGAAAAAGGAAAAGGCAGGGAATGAGGTGTTGAAAAGATGACAGGTGGGATACAGAAGGAGAGAAAAGACAGGAAAGAGAGATCTGACTGGAGAGCTGTATTTCTTGTTCTCTTTCCCTGATTACCATTTGAAACACTGATTTTATTGTACTCTCCTCGAATGCTTTGAGACTTTTGTCCAACCAGGAGTTACAAGAAGAAGTAGGCAGACATGGTGAATATTTATTGACTTAACTGGAGTATAATATTGATAACAAAGCAAAAGCCTTTTAGCTACATGGCAAAGAAACAGGATTAAATAAAACCCCAAATCCTCTTTGGCTGCAGTATCAATCCCAGATCAGCCTCAGAGTGCAAGAGTTGCGAAAGTATCAAAAATAATCTAAAATTAAAGACTAAAATAGCTAATATTGATGTCCTATTTAGGTACAGAAGCAGCAATTGAATCAACTGAAAACCAGTTTGTTTATGCAGCTAGTCCTTCAGATAGGCAGCTAGGAGCCAAATGATTATTTAAGAGCACATGGAAGTGCTGAGAGAAAAGAGAGTCCAAGGAGTGGGTTTTTCCTTTGCTGCTGCTCTCTGAGCTAAGAAACATCCTCCTTATTAAAAAATTCCTCCTAGCAGCTAGTTCCCAGAAACCTGGAGAGCTGCTACTGAAGATGAAGGGTAGGGCTCATCAAACAACAAATAAAGGAGAGAGAACTTCTTAGGAAAAAGATTTCTTTTCCTCCTTCTAGCGTTTATTCAGTGCTTATAAGTAATGGAAGTACATGAACACCTTCTTGGTCTCTGTGGACAGGAAAGCACTGACAGGTCTCAAGCACAGCTCTACTCTCCCATTTTTTCAGAGCAGTGCCCCCCTTCAGTCCTGATTGAAAATGTCATATTTTTATCAGTGTGCACAGATTTTTACATTTATCAGAAAGGTACTACTCTTTCCTCTCTGTGACAGCACTGCTAGAAAAGTGGTTAGAAGGTGCTGTGGAATGAAGTGCTTCTGCTGTGAGTCACAGCCATCCAGTTTATTAGCAGAGACTTCTCTTGTGAATGTCTCTGACATCCCAGGACTCAGATGTGATGGAGTCCTCTAGAGAGGCAGTTAATTAATTACACTGAGAGGATAAAAAAAATGAGGTAACAGTTATTTAATACTGCAAGACATCTCTGTGTGTATATTTAGCTACGGGGACAGAAAAAGAAAGGAAAAATATTCTGATTTTTAAGCATTTTGGAAACTCATTGTTCTCTCATGGCAATGACAAAAAGACCAGTATTTTTCCTGCTGTGTCTATTGTACATGCAATTGTTAACCTGGATGTAGTTTCACCCTGCCTTCAGGTGGAAAGCCAGATTAAAGGGTCCTCTCCATCCCTCACCCCCAGCCATGGTCTCGGCAACTCATTATCTGCACTTCTACAACCACCCAGGTGCACAATGGCTTGTGATGCCATCCTGACAAAATCTGAAGGGGCCCAGGTTAAAAATAACTCTGCTAAAGGGTTATTTTCAGCAATCCAGTTCAGCCAGTGCCCCTGCAAGCAGCTGCTGTGGCATAGCTGGAGAGGGGAAGCTGCGGCGGAAGAGCAGGACCACGCAGGCGGAGGTGGGAGGGAGAAGCAGATGCCAACCTCCTGTGGCAGGATGGACTCTGCTGCCAGTAACACCTTTGCAGCTCTGGGGCTGATCCTGGCCTTGCTGAAAACAATGGGGTTAACCAGGGCCACCAAGGAGGTGGTCTTCTCATCTCAACTCTCTAGAGCTGCAAAGGTTGTTTGTTAGTGGCTTTTTCTCTCTGAGAATCCTTCTCTATATTAATCTACAACTAGTTAATTAATAGTTATGAATAGTTCTACAACTGTCTTACATGAACCATCCCTTTCTGTGTTTGTATATTGGATTGTCTGTGTCAATTGCATATCTGCATGTAAAATTAGAAAGCTGCAGTCAAAAATCAGCTGACGAGAATATTCCAACACCAATATTAAATATTCCATAAACTACCACAAAATTCTGATTTGGGTACATATCTAAAGGATATGTGGTAAAATTTAGTAGATGGTTTTGGATGTCTTCAAGGTATTTGAAACAGCTGAATGGGTTTTCTATGTCAACAATTTTTTCCTATTTCTAAATCATAAAATTGACTAGATAAAAATAATTTATACAATTATTTTT
>VZRX01009864.1:9203-28270 GCA_013398075.1 Notiomystis cincta | reverse complement strand
AAGGAAGGAAGGAAGGAAGGAAGGAAGGAAGGTCAAAAAGAAATTTTAAAAAGGAAGGAAGTCAAAAGAGAGACGAGAAGACAAACGTCAGGCAAGTTGGCTGACTGGGTTTGGTCCCAGCTCGGCAGAGCACGGTGGGGTTGGGTCAGAGGGGCAGGGACTGGCAGTCCCCCGCCTGAGCAGCCTCCCGAGCATCCCACTGCAGTGCCTGCATCTCACTGGCACCACGGCTCTCCTGCCCTGACGCTTCTCCCCCCGCACGCGAAAACTCCCACATTAATCCTTCTCCTTTTCCCTCTTTTATTGCCCTACCGTCAATTTGCCAACCGAGCATCATTTCTCGGTAAAATTCAATTTAACGAGTGCAGGCTGCACCGAGTGCCCCGGGTCCTGCCGCAGCGGGACGGGGCATTTGCCGGGGCCGTTGGTAATTGCAGCTTTTTGGGGGATTTGGGAGATCCTCAGCATCGACAGCCACTAAGTGTCATTTCCTTGGCTCGCTGGGGCAGTATGTGAAAGTTATTTTTATTGATGTGCTCCTGGTAGATTGTTTTGGCAGTTGCAATTTCCGTGTGACACGTCCAGATTCTCCTCCGAAAATCGCGAAAAAAAAAATAAAGGAAAAAAAAAAAAAAGGCGCCTTGACATTTATCCCCAGCTACTGCCGCTGCTCAGTAACGTTTAATTACAGAACTCGGCTGCGATGCCAAACTGCATCGGTCATTAGGAACCTTTCTTAAAATCTTGTCAGCCTGCAATGAGAAACAGATTTAATGGAGGCAACCACACAGCTCCTGGTCTGCCAGCTGAAACTGAGACTATGCAAAAGAGGTAGAAGTGCCAAAAGAGCCACCACATTCCCTTCCTAGCAACCAACTCTTTAAATTTGTTCTCCTCCCCGTTCCTGCCCTTCAAATTGCCTTTGAGGAACGGGTCAGGGTCTTCTTTATTTTTAGGTGTTTTGGGGAGGGAGAAACAAGTTTTGCCCGGGGGTGTCGCTTGTGTCGGTTTGGCCGGGGTTGTTGGTTGGGGTTTTGGGGGAAGAGGCGATGAGAGACACCGACGGCCGGTGGCGACCTCCCCCCGTGTCCCAGGCCCCTCTCGGGTGTCGCCGGTCCCCTCCCTGCGCTGCCCGACACCCCCATCCCCATCCCCGGCTGTCCTTGCAGCGAGGGGACGCCAGGGGGCAAGAGGCGTTCGCGAAGGCTGCAGCCCTTCATCCCTCCATCCTTCATCCCTCCTTCTCCCCATCCCTCCATCCTTCCATGTCTCCATCCTTTCATCCCTTCACCCTTCCGTCCTTCTCTCCCCTTTCTCCCGCGGGGGGGGGCAGGGGGGTTTCATCATCTCACAACGGTAAAAATCAGATTTCTTATTAAAAATAAAAGGAAAAAAAATCCGCAAAGTGGTCTAAATTCCCGATCCCCCCCAACCTTATCTCCACGTGCACCTCGTGGGCGCAGCAACGCGCTGCCTCGCACGCAGCACAGCCAGGCGGAAACAATATCCAGCAGCCTTGAAAAGAACGGCAGAGTTTATTTAAGCCAGCCATTAATCCTACTTACCTTGCTGCTATTTGGACCTAATCCTATTTCCTCTGTGCATTATAAGGACAGTGAAACGACACATTTTTGTTCTCCCGGTGGAGGCTGGCAGGGAGGAGCGCGCTGCCGGAGCCCGGGCTGCCGCCGGAGCCGGAGGAGCGGGATGCGCTCCGCGGGCAGCAGCAGCAGCCTCCAAAGGAAATCACTCAAGGGAAACTTCGCCAGAGACAAAAAAAAAACCACATTCAATTTCCTGACTACTGCTTTCCTGCCCGAGTTATTTATTTTGGCAACCGCACATTCAATAAATGAAATATTCAATCAACTGACCTCGGTGCCAGCTCATATGATCCTTTCAGGAGTCCACTTCTTTTTTTTTTTTTTTAAATTTTATTTTATTTTAGTCCTTAAATAAACTGCAGGGAGGGTTCCCATATCCCAGCTTTGCTTGGCAACTGATGCATTACATGGCTTATGAATTTTGCAGACAATGAACCCCAGTGTGGCTGAAGCAGACCATACACACATCTATGTGCCATTTCCCAGGCACGTTAGACATTAGGGCAAAGTACCACTTATTCTTTCCTCTTTTTCCACACCTTTTCCTTTCCCAGACTTTGCCCCAAACGCTGAGTTGGGATATGGAGCTAATGCCAGAGATTTCGCTGCAGAGACAGAAACCACTTAAAATAATCAGATGGCAAAATACCAGGCTCACCCCCGAGAGCAGCATTTGTAATGCTTCTGCCTGGCATTTTATTCCTTGCTTTATCTCCCCATATCACACAAATCCATACACTGTGTATCATTTCTCTTTGAAATGCCATGAACTTGGTGTTTTAAATCGAACCAGCCTTTCTTTTTTTTTTCTTTCTTTCTTTTTTTTCTCTCCTTTTTTTTTTTTTAGCTGCAAAACAATGGAGATTGTCAAAGGGCCCCGGGTTGAGCTTTTCTGCGTGTTCACAAAGCGTTAAAGCTTTATCGAACAAACCGGCTCTGTCTGACCCCTGCCAGACAAAAGGCAAGTTCCATTTTCCTCTGCACAGGAGAGGGACACAGGGAGGGATGTACAGTAGGGCTGGCTGGGCCTGGGGCCACGGGGTGCCCAGGGCAGTGGTGGGATGTCCATCACCCGGCCACCACCCTGGTGCTGCCCGTGCTGGTCGCTGTGGAGGTGCTGAAGGGCTCTGCCCCTTGCAGGTGGGGGCATGGTGCCAGCACAGCCAGGGAGCAGCAGCCCAGAGAGCTGGCACCTGCTGGGGGCTCAGGATGGGCTTTGTGTGGTGCTGTGCTGCATTTAGAGCTGCATTTAGAGCTGCATTTAGAGCTGCATTTAGTGCTGCCCCACCTCAGCGAGCCTCGACTGAGCGAATCCACCCACCATGAACGGTCCTGGAGGGTTTGAATTTCTCCTTGAGGCTTTGCACAGAGCAGATCCACTCCACTGCTCCCGAGGTCCACACTGATGATTTACCATTTCCATGGGGTTTTTGAATAAGATGGGAACATCTTGTTGTTCTGGAGCTGTGCACCACCAGGGAGGCTGGGAGCAGTGGCCAGGCATTAAGGGAGAAATGGTCAGCACAGTCTTCTGGGGAACAACTGGATCTGCAAATGCTGGGGTCTGGATGTGGACATCTACATGAGCCTGAGCTCTCTGTTGCCCATATGAAGCCCTCCTCAACCCCCAGCTGCTGGTCCAGAAGAGCATTGGTCTTTCTAGGCTCTTGGTGACATCTTCCATCCCCTCAGGAGTGTCCCAGACACCCTCCAGTGGCACCAGTCTCTGCTAACCTCCCCTCTGCATCACTCTCACACAGAGCCCAACATGGAGACACTGGGCTAAATCCTGCCCAGCGTGTCTGCAGCTTTGACAGGAGTTAGAGCACAGTTTCTTGCAGCTGCAGCAGCAGCCAGGAGCAGATGAATCAGTTTATTGACAATCACCATGATTCCCGTCAGCAGAGATGTGTCTGGAGCACCATGACTTTGAGCAGTGTGAGGCATTTATTTCTGCATCTGCTTCTCCTGTGGGAGCATGAGCATAGAGAGTCTCTGCTGGCACCTGCAGCTGAAATGGGCTGCTCAGAGGTGGCTGGCAGAAACCCTCACCTCCTATGGGTTGTGCTTTGGGGGTTCTGGTGAAAGCCCCACTATTTCTGCCTCGGGTTTGGTTGTTTGCAGAGCCCCTCCTGCCCTATGCCCACCTCTGTCCCACAGGCAGCAGAGCAATGCCACAATAGCAGAGACCACCTTGCTGCAGGTATATCACGTCCTCACAGTACCAAAGCATCCACAGATTTCCAATCCTGCTCATAAAATGTTCATTTCCAAGGAGGAGGCCACGGCTGTGCTCGTTTTGGGGTTTGTTGAGCTTTGGGTAGCAGGCTCAGGCTGCTCAGCCCCCCCAGCAGTGTTTTGCATTACTTGTTAAGGGAAGCTGGCACTCAGCTTTGCGTCAGTGGAGATTTGTAAGCCTGATTATATTCCTAAGCATATGTTTGGAAATGAGAAGCAGCTCTCTGAAGTCAGTGGAATTGCCCTGATTGCAAATCTCAAGTCAAGGGGAGGGAAGCCTGGCTGTGGGTCTGAGCTCCCTCCTGGAAGAGCCACAGGCAGTGAGTAACAGCTCTGGGCTCTTCCCCACTCCAGGGGCAAAGTTGAACAGAAACCAGAACAAACATCTTTGTCATGAAAATCCCATTTATCACAGAAGTGTTTGTGTTGGTGTTTTTTAAGTGCAGAAGTGATGAGCCATACTACCTGGTTGGGCAAGCAATGCCTGGCACAGTTTCCAGGGTATTTTATGTGTTTTGGAGGACAATCCTAGGGAGAAAGAGAAGTTCACTGAATGCAGGATGCACCAGATATTCCCCCCAGCAGATGGCTGACTTTGAGAGCTGGAACAAGTGGCCAGGGCTCAGCAGCAGCAAAGGATTCACATCACCTTGCAGGGTTCAGCTCTTCATGTCACTGGGCTCAGCTGCTGCAAAAGATGTCTCTAAATGGGAGCCACAGTTTCACTCCCAGAACCAAACCATCCCTAAAAGAACATAATTTGTTTTGGGACAGCACTACTTCCCTGGCATCAGCCAAATCTGCCTGGGACAAAACTGACACGACAGAGCAATGATTCTGATCTGTGAACCTCAAAGCACTGAGAGATTTGAAAGAATGGAAAGGCAAGAGGGTCCTTTGATTGTTCCATGTTGCAAGAGGTGGGAGATGAACACCATAAAACATTACCTGTACAGGGTCAGGACTCTGCAGCACTCACTCATACACCTCCTGCATTCCCTGCCTCCAAACATGCTGGTACTCAAAGCTAAGCCACAAAAAAGTGCTTGAAAAAATTAAATTTGAATTGCACCCATGCCAGTTTTCACACCAGAATGAAAGTGCTGCTCACGCAGTGAGGACCTTTCTACAAGGGCAGGTAGTGATAGGACAAGGGGGAATGGCTTTAAACTGAAAGAGGACAGGTTTAGAGTGGATATTATGAAGAAATTCTTCACTCTCAGAGTGGTGAGACACTGGCACAGGTTGCCCAGAGAAGCTGTGGCTGCCCCATCCCTGGAAGTGTTGAAGGCCAGGCTGGATGGGGCTGAGCAACCTGGGACAGTGGGAGGTGTCTCTGCCCATGGCAGGGGGTTGTAAACAGAGGTTTTTAAGGTCCCAACCCAAACCATTCTATGATTCTATGACCCAACTCACCAGGACTCAGACTTGCTGCCCAGAGCAGCTGCCATGAGGTGCCTCCTGTGGTATCTGTGCCTCCAGTGAGCTGTAAATCCCAGCCTCAGGACTGGAGTTACTTCCACTTTGCACCAGCAAAGGGAATGGGACAATCAGGCTGACTTTGTGTAACTGGGACAAGAGAAAATTCTATTTAAATTCTGCACCCCGCCAGTGAATCTTGCAGCAGCCTAATTTTTCTATGAATAATGCCTTGGGCAAGGCTTGTGTGGCCCAGAAAAGACAAAAAAAGGGTTGAATTTCCTCCATCCTGCTTATTTGTAACCTCCTTCCTAATGGATGGTGAATCTTGGGAGGTTTGGCCCACTGGTGGCCAAGTCAGGGGTGTGATGCTGGAGAGGGCACCCAGCTGGGGTTTGCTGGCACCTGTGGAAGCAAGGAGGGGGCAGAAACCTGGACTCAAATGCTCGTGCCATTAAGGCAGAGCAAAAATAAAATAAAATTACAAAAAATAAAAGAAAGAAAGAAAGAAAAAAAAAAAGAAAAAAATTAATTGAGTAACCTCAAATTACAAATCAATTTGAGGAAATCCCAATCTAGCTGCAGACACTCTGTGAGCAGTTGAAGCTAAATTCATTGAGCAGACAGCTCTAATTAGCAGGCGGTTGCTCCAACAAGCTCTGCGTGGCTCTCTCCATGTCAGGTGTGCCTGGTCCTGAGCCATGGCACTCATCAATGTGACCCAAAATACATTGAAGGCAGGGTGTCACCACACTGAGAAGGTTTAGGGGCTGCAGAAAGTCAAACTCCAAATTTCTCTGCTCCAGCCCCTCTGTGCCGCCTCATCCCTGCCACCCCGGGCTGGATTCTGACCTCATTCATGCCAGTGCAGATCTGCAATAACTTCATGTTAGCCACAGGGTTTATTACAAATTGTCCTTGTGCAAAGAGACCAAAATCTGGTTTATGAAGCTGGCTCCTTTTCCCTCAGTCCCAGGCAAGAAACCCTTCTGCAGCCGGAGTCAGTGGGACAGCCTTCACCTTTTAACTTTGGGAGAATTGCTCCCAGCTCACACTGATGGAAGCAAGGGGCAAACCCATTTCCTCTGTAACAGCAGCATTGCCTTGGTGAGGCAAGATTTAGCCCCTTAGATTGAGTGAGAATTTAATGGTTTTTTTGTAAGGAGCCCAAAATAAGATAAATGCCAGGATACCACTGCAGTGAGGCTTGTCAAGTTACGAGAAGGGGATGAAACACTGCACCAAAAAAAATCCCTCTCTTTCTGCCTTAGTGAAAGATGTGACCTCATTCTTTTCCTGGGGCTGTAGAGAGATATGTGGCGTTTTCCTTGTAGAGAAGTGTATTTTTCCTTTGGGAAAGGCTGAAAGACTATTTGGGTAGTGTATTATTTTAGACATATTTTGCATTCCTGCTCTCCCTCAGAGGGGGAAGTTGCTCTCTCCCACTTCTGCAACACTCTTATTCCCCTGTACTAAGCCCTGTTTGATCAAACACGTGGCTGTAGACCCCTGGCTTATGCAAGCACAAGCATCCACAAGGCTGTGCTGATTTACACCTGGAGATTTACACCTCCATCACAAATTTTTTCTATAATCATCCTAAACTCCATCCTTCCTCAAGCATTTTCTCCTTTTTTAACCTGATGTCTCCTGCCAGGAGACATTTTCTGATCTCTCCATTGTATGTTCTTGCTGGTATGTGCAGCCCAAATCACATTTAGCTCTCTTTGCATAGTGCTTGGCAATGTGTTGGGAAAAGGCAGGTAATACTGTCATGGTCTTCTACTTTTTGGGCTTCACTGCCATGAAGAGAGCTTGAAATCTTCCCACTGTGTTGAAAACATTGCTGTAGTGGCAGTTATTGCTCATCCTTAGTGAAGCATTTGGATGAGGCAAAGCTTGTGTGGAGAAATAGTATTTTTCATTAGATTACTTGGGGCAAATGCACACAGCAGTGAGTTTTGGGCTCTGCACCTTTCAGATCTGAAGGAAAGTGAGGTGCAATGCACCCCACTGCCTTTCCAGCTCTAACACAACCTCATCTACCCCTCTAGCCATGGCAAAAGGCACTCCCTGACCTACAGGCACCATCCCTGGAAAGCCTTTTTCTCGCCCTGGTGAGCTGGGGCTGCTGATGTGGCTTGGATGTGAGCAGAGAGCTGGGATACCTTGCCCAGGTGTGGACATGGACACTGCAAATGTCACACCCAGGTCTGTCCCTCAGGCTCCCTCACAGCCACAGAGAGAGGTGGGTGTTTCTAGGGGTGAAGCCTCTACCCAAAAGATTGTCAAGAACATGATTCCTCAGTTTTTGGTCAGCAGCTGGGAATGCTGAGGTGAAAGTCTGCCCTGCAAAGGCCCCCTGAAGGAGTGAGCTCCCCTCAGCCTGGTGAAAGTGCTGGGAAAGCACCCAGGAGCCCCCAGTGTGTCCATCCCACCCCTACAGCCCCCAGTGTGTCCATCCCACCCCTGCATCCCCCAGTGTGTCCATCCCACCTCTACAGCCCCTAGTGTGTCCATCCCACCCCTGCAGCCCCCAAGGAAGTCACTTGCATCCAAAACTGCCCTTTACAAGGCAGGTACAGCTCAAGCACTTTCAGCACGAGGTCCAAGCAGACAGGGATGGCTTGTGGAGCCATCATTCACTTTTTTCCTACCCAGGCTCCCCTGGAGAACTGCATCCTTCTCTCGACCCTCTATCTGCCAGGGTATATGCTGCTTTTCCATTCCCCAAACGCTGTTGCAATCATTTCTGCCCAGATTTATCTCATTTCAGTAATGTCTCCTGGGTTTCATCTCTATTAAATCGTTTGGACATTGGGAAGTGGGATTACCCCACTTAGCTGTAGCAGTCTCCAGTGTGACTCCCTGTGTGTTTGTGATCCTGGCCTGTGCAGGGACAGTGGATAAACAAGTCCTTTTGGTGTCAGCTCAGAGACCTACAGGGAAATGGGCAGCTCTGCCAACTTCACTCCCCCAGGGGGATGGCCTGGGGTCACTGGTTCCCATCTATATGATTCCATAGGATTGCCCTCTGAGCAACCTGCTCCAGTGCAAGGCATCCCTGACCATGGCTGGGGGTTGGAACTGGATCATCTTTAGGGTCTCTTCCAACCCAGGGAGGCTGGAAGAGAAGGGTGAAGGGTGAAACAGGAGAGTGAAGGGTGGCAGGGGATGAAGCTGAAGCAGCTTTGCTGTCCCAGCTGCTCCTGAGTGCTGCAGGAAAAGAATCTTCATGCCATGTTGTACTACAAGATTTTTTAATGGATGTTAAGCCCAAGCCTGCAGAAAGTTTCTCTCAAAAGGGCAAATTCTTACAGGGCTCAGTAATGAAGGTTCACTGATGAAAGTGTCTGGTGCTGGTTTACAGCAGCTCTAAGAAATCAGTGTAATGTAGGAACAACCAGGGGGGTATTGACTTTAAATGCTCTGACTTGGTTTGGTTTTAACTGGTATTTTGGATCAAGAATCTTGAAAGAAGGTTTGACACCAGCTTTTATGGTAATACTTCTCCCTGATGATACCACACCTTTCCCCCAGTCACCACTACAAGTAAAACTAAGAATAAAAGCATTTTTTTAATCTTTACACTTTATATTAAAAAATAACTCTCAATAAACACCTTCCAGGATCACTTTTGACATTAAACATTGATTTCTATGTCTGTTATAAACCTTGAAGAATTGCCTCAGGCACTTGTAATAATCTAAGCATTAGATAGAAGCATTTTCACTATNGATGTGACCTCATTCTTTTCCTGGGGCTGTAGAGAGATATGTGGCGTTTTCCTTGTAGAGAAGTGTATTTTTCCTTTGGGAAAGGCTGAAAGACTATTTGGGTAGTGTATTATTTTAGACATATTTTGCATTCCTGCTCTCCCTCAGAGGGGGAAGTTGCTCTCTCCCACTTCTGCAACACTCTTATTCCCCTGTACTAAGCCCTGTTTGATCAAACACGTGGCTGTAGACCCCTGGCTTATGCAAGCACAAGCATCCACAAGGCTGTGCTGATTTACACCTGGAGATTTACACCTCCATCACAAATTTTTTCTATAATCATCCTAAACTCCATCCTTCCTCAAGCATTTTCTCCTTTTTTAACCTGATGTCTCCTGCCAGGAGACATTTTCTGATCTCTCCATTGTATGTTCTTGCTGGTATGTGCAGCCCAAATCACATTTAGCTCTCTTTGCATAGTGCTTGGCAATGTGTTGGGAAAAGGCAGGTAATACTGTCATGGTCTTCTACTTTTTGGGCTTCACTGCCATGAAGAGAGCTTGAAATCTTCCCACTGTGTTGAAAACATTGCTGTAGTGGCAGTTATTGCTCATCCTTAGTGAAGCATTTGGATGAGGCAAAGCTTGTGTGGAGAAATAGTATTTTTCATTAGATTACTTGGGGCAAATGCACACAGCAGTGAGTTTTGGGCTCTGCACCTTTCAGATCTGAAGGAAAGTGAGGTGCAATGCACCCCACTGCCTTTCCAGCTCTAACACAACCTCATCTACCCCTCTAGCCATGGCAAAAGGCACTCCCTGACCTACAGGCACCATCCCTGGAAAGCCTTTTTCTCGCCCTGGTGAGCTGGGGCTGCTGATGTGGCTTGGATGTGAGCAGAGAGCTGGGATACCTTGCCCAGGTGTGGACATGGACACTGCAAATGTCACACCCAGGTCTGTCCCTCAGGCTCCCTCACAGCCACAGAGAGAGGTGGGTGTTTCTAGGGGTGAAGCCTCTACCCAAAAGATTGTCAAGAACATGATTCCTCAGTTTTTGGTCAGCAGCTGGGAATGCTGAGGTGAAAGTCTGCCCTGCAAAGGCCCCCTGAAGGAGTGAGCTCCCCTCAGCCTGGTGAAAGTGCTGGGAAAGCACCCAGGAGCCCCCAGTGTGTCCATCCCACCCCTACAGCCCCCAGTGTGTCCATCCCACCCCTGCATCCCCCAGTGTGTCCATCCCACCTCTACAGCCCCTAGTGTGTCCATCCCACCCCTGCAGCCCCCAAGGAAGTCACTTGCATCCAAAACTGCCCTTTACAAGGCAGGTACAGCTCAAGCACTTTCAGCACGAGGTCCAAGCAGACAGGGATGGCTTGTGGAGCCATCATTCACTTTTTTCCTACCCAGGCTCCCCTGGAGAACTGCATCCTTCTCTCGACCCTCTATCTGCCAGGGTATATGCTGCTTTTCCATTCCCCAAACGCTGTTGCAATCATTTCTGCCCAGATTTATCTCATTTCAGTAATGTCTCCTGGGTTTCATCTCTATTAAATCGTTTGGACATTGGGAAGTGGGATTACCCCACTTAGCTGTAGCAGTCTCCAGTGTGACTCCCTGTGTGTTTGTGATCCTGGCCTGTGCAGGGACAGTGGATAAACAAGTCCTTTTGGTGTCAGCTCAGAGACCTACAGGGAAATGGGCAGCTCTGCCAACTTCACTCCCCCAGGGGGATGGCCTGGGGTCACTGGTTCCCATCTATATGATTCCATAGGATTGCCCTCTGAGCAACCTGCTCCAGTGCAAGGCATCCCTGACCATGGCTGGGGGTTGGAACTGGATCATCTTTAGGGTCTCTTCCAACCCAGGGAGGCTGGAAGAGAAGGGTGAAGGGTGAAACAGGAGAGTGAAGGGTGGCAGGGGATGAAGCTGAAGCAGCTTTGCTGTCCCAGCTGCTCCTGAGTGCTGCAGGAAAAGAATCTTCATGCCATGTTGTACTACAAGATTTTTTAATGGATGTTAAGCCCAAGCCTGCAGAAAGTTTCTCTCAAAAGGGCAAATTCTTACAGGGCTCAGTAATGAAGGTTCACTGATGAAAGTGTCTGGTGCTGGTTTACAGCAGCTCTAAGAAATCAGTGTAATGTAGGAACAACCAGGGGGGTATTGACTTTAAATGCTCTGACTTGGTTTGGTTTTAACTGGTATTTTGGATCAAGAATCTTGAAAGAAGGTTTGACACCAGCTTTTATGGTAATACTTCTCCCTGATGATACCACACCTTTCCCCCAGTCACCACTACAAGTAAAACTAAGAATAAAAGCATTTTTTTAATCTTTACACTTTATATTAAAAAATAACTCTC
This sequence comes from Notiomystis cincta, assembly GCA_013398075.1. NCBI lineage: Eukaryota > Metazoa > Chordata > Aves > Passeriformes > Notiomystidae > Notiomystis > Notiomystis cincta. The sequence goes on along the minus strand of VZRX01009864.1, from coordinate 16,935 downwards.
AATAAACACCTTCCAGGATCACTTTTGACATTAAACATTGATTTCTATGTCTGTTATAAACCTTGAAGAATTGCCTCAGGCACTTGTAATAATCTAAGCATTAGATAGAAGCATTTTCACTATCTAATTATTACCCCGTTTAATACAAGCTGCACTTCAAGAATATTTGAAAAAAGAAATTATCTTTAAAAAAAACCCCATCCCCCAGCAACTTCACTGTTGCTGTTGGAGCCAAATGCAATACACATCAATGCAGAGAATACAAATCAGACCACCCAATAACATGACTTTTTTGAAAAGCCATCAAAACCTGTACAGAAATGTCATGGTCTTCTCTCCAAACAGGTAAAATTCTCTCCCTATTGCTCTTATTACCAGAAGGAATAATATCCAGTGTCATTCTTTCCTGTTTCCAGAGCAGGCTCCTTGCTGAGAACATTTCAGACACAAGGTTAATGCAGCAAAGGGATTTGTGCACCCCCATGTCCAGGGCTGTTCCCTGCTTGTTCATATTTGTGACTTATCATTTATTTTTGCATTTTTCTCCTCAAAACAGGGCTTTTAGGAAATTTAAATGGTGAGCATTTGCCCATAATTCAACTCATATGAGGCCAGTAATTTACATCCAGGCACGGAACAGAAAATTCCTGTAATAGCCTGACTTTATTGTCTCCTGTCCTTCATACAGGTGTTTTCCATAATTTATGTGCTCTTATTTAACTTGGCTTTATAATTCTTACTCCAAAAATTGTAGAGGAATAAAATATCCAGCAGAGGAAGCTAAATACTTGAGCTGGGATTAATTTCATAGAAACACAGAAGGGTTTGTGTTGGAAGGGACCTTAAAGATCACCTGATTCCAGCCCCTTTCCATGGGCAGGGACACCTCCCACTGTCCCAGGCTGCTCAGAGCCCCATCCAAACTGGCCTTGGACACTTCCAGGGATGGGACATCCACAGGTTCTCTGGGCAACCTGTGCCAGTGCCTCCCCACCCTGATGGTGAAGAATTTCCTCCTAACATCTAATCTAAAATTGCCCTTTTTCAGTTTAAAGCCATTCCCCTTTGTCCTATCACTACATGCCCTGCAATATTAATGGGGAAAGTGTGAACACTAAATCCAATCCAATAATGACTTATTACAGAAGGAGAGATACATTTTTCCCCAAATTATGCCAGTGGAGTACTGAAACTCGTTTTGTCTCTCGTGGTACTTTTGTCATAAATCCAAAAGGCAATTAGAGCATTTTAAATCTTGCCTGAAGTAACTTCTTGATTTACAGATTTTCCTGCACAGCTGTGAACAGCCAAATTGGGCTTAAAATTCTCCGGTGAGACAGTGAGAAAGCTCATTTTTTGTCAGCTATGTCGATCTCCTTCTATAACCCTGTGAGGAGTTTGGATGCTCCACATCTCAGACAATCAGGCTACTCATTGTACCCTTAACTGTGGAGTTACAGAGCTGCTGGTCTCATTTGCTTCTCAGCCAGACACAACTTTTTTAGTGGGGAAAGTGTAGAAACAAGGACTGAGAAATGGCTTCAGAACTGGGCCATCTCAAAGGCCTCAACTGAGAATGATGAGCAAGGGTCACTACAAGGTGCCAATCCAAGTTCTGTCCTTCTAGGGACCAGGGGTGACATTTACCCCGTGGCAGATGGAGTTTCCTTCTTGTCTTTGTCCAGCAAAACTTTCTGGTGCTGCTGTGGTGCTCACAAACAGGAGTGGTACCACTGGGAATCCAGAGGTGGACAGACCTCCACCCACATCCCACTCAGAAGATTTGTCTGAGATGGACATGCTTTGGTCCAGAGTAGAACATGCCCCTGTTCTGTGTCTCCCTGGTACAGCCTCTCAGTACCAGCTGGGTGATGGATGTGATTTCTTTACCCCTGTGGATGCACAGTACCCATGGTTTCATCTGTGCTGCTTCATCCCACCCCTTTAGGGAACAAACTTGCACAACATAAGGATCTGTGTGCACCTTAGAGGAGCTGGGCTGGGAAATATCAGCTATCAGTGTAGACTTGCAGCCATCTCACCTTACAGCTTCCACACTCCATCTCCTTCCTTCTGTGCAAGGATCCATCCCTGCAGTTTTGTCTACAGTGTCACATATTTTTAAGGCATTTGTCCCAGAAGTGTAAATGTTGAAACAACGCTGGCAGCAGTGTGATCATTTTGAATTTCTGGGAGTGCACGGAAAAGCCTCAGGATATGAGATGATGATAGGCACTGAAAAACACCTTTCACTGAAGAGGAGACTCAGCCACAGTGTTCCCAGCAAGCTCTAGAAAACTGGAGAGAACTGGGTGACAGGTTCCTACTTTTCCCCTGCCTGAGGGACTGTAGGAGGTGGTCTCCTGAAGCACAACACCAAGAGAGTCTCTGAAGGAAGATAAAGTCCCTGCAGCCCTGGTTTGCTCCAACAGCAGAACCTCTGTGTGCTGTTTGGTGCATCCCCCGTGCCAGGAAGGAGACACCCACACCTGGACACTGGGGACTGGGTAACACCAGCCACCCCTTGGTGCCAAGCAAGGGAGAGGTGGAGATGCACCTCTGCTGGCTCCCCCTGCCCCTGGCAAGCCCTGCTGGTCCCGTCCAGCTCGGGCTGGCTGCTGCCTGCAGCCAGCGGTGCTGTTTGAAGGTGGCACCAAACTGACACATCAAAAGTTTAGCCCAGAGGCTGCTGTCAGTTTGCTCAAGCAAATAACTTCATACAGCTTTCAGAGATCAGGAGGATCTCCCTGGGCAGGAGGGAAACACAAATAAACGGGGAAGTTTTCTGGAGACAGAGGCTGGCCCCTGCTCCCGGGCCCCCCAGCTGGGTGCAGATGGGGGAAAGGAAGGGCTGTGGCACTGCAAGAGGGGGAAGCAATGGGGCCAGGGCTGGCCTGGGGCAGATAAGCAGAAGGGGACCACAAAGGGCGCAAGGAAGGGCAGGTCCTGTCCCTGAGCACTGCAGGGCAAAGCCAGCCCCATAGAATGAAATCTAACATGCATGCATTTACAGGTACACTAGACAGAGAGAGGGACACAAGAGCATCTTATTTTGCTGTGCTACAACACCAGAAAAAGGCAGCCTAGAGCTGTAAGTGTCTGCTGAAGTGGCCAGAGCCATTTCAAGGCACCTGATACCAAGACACAAGAATCTGTGTTTGAACACTTTCTCCTGGTGTTCAGTAATCCACTAAACCAAGACAAAGAGTCTTAAACCAACTGTTAGAAAATCAACTTTATTGCAATCCAGGCAGACATCTTTCCTCTGCCAGGACACAGGTTTAATAAACACACCAGGCTCAGGTCTGAGCTCACAGGATAACCTGTAAGCACTGAGTGACAGATTTGACACTTTTTTTGAGACATACTAGAAATCCCAATTGCTGGAATCGATGGGAAAGTTTCTCTCTTTTAAGGTTTTATTTTAACCTCTCGGTTCCTTGCCTTGAGAGTCAGGGGCAGGGGAGAGGATGGATGAGAGATAACTTTCCCAGGAATGTTGTTTTAATGATGCTCTGTTTATGTGATGATTTGGAGTAATATGAAACCTTGACATGTTCTTTTTTTTTTTTTCTTTCAATCTTTTATTGTGTGGGTTTTGTTTAATTCCTTTTTTCTCCTTGTGCTTAACAAAACACAAGTGCTATTTGGGACTTAAAAACAGGGTTCCTACATGAAAAGGAGATCACCTGGGAGCAGGAGACTTCCATTTTGAAAGCTCAGACATGGCTTTTTTAGTTCTGCTGTGCTTCAGATGGGCTGAGACTGCAGTGGTTTATCCTGGATTTTGGGAAGTAGGAGGATACAAATGGGATCAGACCCCAACCCAGCCTCCCTCTCACACCCTCAGGTGCCTGGGCAACCAGAAAGTGGGACACAGTAGAAGGCACTGGCAAAATGAAGCTCCCATTTCCACTTGTCCTGGACTGGCTCTGCAGCTGAGGTCTTGCAATGCAATGACTTTCACGAGGGTGGGTCAAAAGGCAATGGGGCCATGAAGAAAATATTCCAGATTTGCTTCCTTTGGTGGTGATGATGAAGAGGAGAGGGCACTTCTCACCTCGACTGATGCCCTCAGACCTTGCTTTGACCTCGGTGCTGGGCTTTGGTGCCATCACAGGGCTGAGCCCCGGGCAGGGGTCTGGGGACAGCTCCTGCCAGGCAGGAGAGGGGCACGAGGGAGCTGTGGCTCCGAGTGTTGATCTGGAAACCTGGCATCCTTCACTCAGCTCCAGGTTTGACCTGCAAGGACAAAGAGACCACATGCCTGGCAGCGACTGTGCTCTGCCTCTGTGCCAGGCTGCCAGCAGGGAGCTTGTTCTTTTTTGCTTGGGGTTTTATTTTTAGGTAGAGCCCAGAGACGCGACAGAGCAGGGAGGCACAGGCAGGGCTTCACCTCCTAGAGCACAGACAGCGTTTGAATATGTGATTTCACAATAATTTTTCTTGCCTGAAATTGCACACATTAAAGCTTTTGGAGCAAATGCTCTGTAATTGTTCAGTGGTGTTATGAACAAGGTTTTCCCTGTCGGGTGATTGTTGTTGGGATCGTCACCGTCGTCATTATTCCAGCGCCACACGCAGCCCTGGCACAAGCAGGGACCAACTCACCTGGTGTTTTCTGTGCCTAAACCATAACATTCCTCATCCCAACAAGCTCTCAAGCCACAGAGGCAGATCAATGACAGAAGGGAGCTGTTAGCTGCCTTTTGCAAACAACAAACAGGGCCACTGCTCTTTTCCAAGGTCACCTGCAAGGTCACTACAGTATCACTGCTCAACCAATTAGTGCAACACCTGAGAACTTCATTCCAGTTCCAGGCATGAAGTACATCATCCCAAGGAGCATAAGTGCTTCATTTAGTGCTAGAGTTCAGGGGACATCCATCATGCAGAAATTGGATTTGTGTTGGTTTGGTCTCAGCCTGGGCAATGTGTCCCCTCGGTGCATGGCCACTCTCCAGCTGTTGTGATCCAGCCCTTCCTGGATCATTTAAACCTGTTGATTTGCACCTCCCAAGCCCAGAGCAGTTACATTTAGCAAGTGATTGACATATTGAGGAAGATTTAATTGAACAGGCCCTCTCAGAGACAGCATTATTGGGACTTAGATCCTTTCCACTCAGCTTCTGGAGGCACATGTCAAAAAGGTTATGAGCAAATTTCCCGCTTGGAAAACCTGATGGGCGACCAATACCACGCAGTTCATTCTCATTAGTGATAGGAAAACACCACGGGTGTTACCTGAATATTTCTGGTCTCTGCCTGCATAAGCAATACCCAGTCTGATACTGCATCCTTCTTTTCCAGGACAAGCAATTTGATTTATTACCTGACAATTCATTCTGTTCCTGCTGATCACCACTCACTAACCTTGCAGGGAGCAGGATAAAGATTACAGCCATAAATGCACAACAGAGGAGGGTCCTTGTGCAGGGGGTCTGGGGCACTGGTTTTTAAAATGCTTTTGCTGTAGAGTAGCAGCTGCTGTTGTAAACCTGCTGCCCAGTGATTCCCCTGCTGACCACGGGGAAGTCCTGTCAGTCTGATGCTTTGACAACGTTTCACATTTTGGATGTTGAAGCATTTCAGAGCTATTGTACAGGTTTGGTGTAATTATGTCAGAAATGAAGCCACAAAAACCTCCTGAGGTCCAACAGGGCCAAGTGCAGGGTGCTGCACCTGGGTCAGGGCAATCCCCTCTGTCAATGCTCACTGAGGGGTGAGTGGATTGAGAGCAGCCCTGCCAAGAAGGACCTGGGGACACTGATGGATGAAGAGCTGAACAGCCCAGCCATGTGCTCTGGCAGCCCAGAAAGCCAACCATGTCCTGGGCTGCATGACAAGCAGTGTGGCCAGCAGGTCAAGGGAGGTGATTGTCCCCCTCTGTGTGCTCCTGTGAGACCCCTCGTGGAGCGCTGCACCCAGGCTGGGGTCACCAGCACAAAGGACATTGACTTGTCAGAGTGAGCCCAGAGGAGGGCACAGGGGTGCTCAGAGGGCTGGAGCACCTCTCTTCTGAAAACAAGCTGAGAGTCTGTTCAGCCTGGAGAAAAGAAAGCTCCAGTGAGACTTTAACGAGGTCTTCAAACACTTGAACAAAGAGGGCTTTTAAGAACGATGAGGAGAGTGACAAAGAAAAGGGACAACAGCTTCAAACTGAAAGAGGGCAGGTATAGAGGAGATATTTGGGAGAAATCTTTCACTGTGAGAGTGGTGAGGCACTGGCACAGATTGCCCAGAGAAAGTGTAGATGTCCCATCCCTTGGAATGTCCAAGGCCAGGTTGGACAGGGCTTGGAGCAACCTGGGATGGTGGAAGGAATCTCTGCACAAGTCAGGGAGCTCAGACTAGATGATCTTAAAAGATCACTTCCAACCCAAATCATTCCATGATTCTATGAATTTAATAAGCTAACCAAATATATTTATTGGTCAGTTCCAAATCCACTTGCCTGGTGCCCAGGAGTGTGGCTGGGACTGAGCTGAGGGCTCCCCTGGAGGAGCAGAGGGACCCTGTGTGCTGGTGGGCTCCTGAAACTCTCCCTGACCCCCACTGCTTCATCTTCCCTTGACAGCTAATCTCTTTTATGAAATTTGACATTGAAATGCCTCCCTTATACAACAGATTATGACTGTAATTAGCTACAGGATAAATAACACTGTATTGAGTATTACACTAGACTTCTCCTTTATTCTGTCACTGAAGCATGTTTTTCCCCTATTGCTTCTCCCAAATCATCATGAGACTTTTGTAAAGAGAATATTTGCACAAAAAAGCTGTGGGCAATTGCTCTTGAAAAGATTCTTGTAGTTACTTAATACTGTGAAAGGGCAAAATGAAATGCTATTTAAATGCATTTTCATGCTAAATTATAATAATGAAACTTCCTCTTGATATTCTGGCAATGAAATTGGAGACAACTCACTTTACCCAGGTAAACTGAGCAGACTGGCAGCAGCTCCTCAAATATGAGGAATGGAGATTATCAGTAGATGCATTTCTTTTAATATTTTAGATGGCTGTTTGCTTTTAAAAGAAATAAATTATTGCAGTCTGCCTCACTTGAAAACTAACTTTTAATGTGTCACAAGGTGGGAGAAAGAGGATTCTTGATGGGAATCAGGGAAGCTCCTTGTTCCCAGTGAAAAACAAGACTGCATACGCTTTCAGGGGTCCCAGCGTGAGGAGCTGGAGAGGGACTGTGTTCAGCAGAAGGAAGCGACAGTCTCTGAACATCATCAAGGGGACAGAAGACACAATTTTGTGCTGCAGCATCCTCAGGCCCCTCTGGAGTCCCTGCTGCACCTCCCACCATCCCAGCTCCTAAAATACCCCGAAACCACAAGCCCCTTGCCGTGAGTGGCTGCTGCAATCCCCATCCTCCCGTACAAGTGACATCATTTTCTCCCCTCTGGAGAAGGGGTTGTAAACAAACCCTCTCCTGGGTGACAAGCCAGGTCCAGGCGACGCTGCGGCTCTGAGTAGAAAGCCCCAGAGCCAGCCAAAGCCCAGAGCCGGTATTTTCTGCGCGGCAGTGCCCCTGCGCTTCCGTGTCTCGCAGCGGGCTCGCCATATGCGCTGCGGGCCCGGCCGCCCCTCCCGCTGCACCTGCGGCTGGAATTGCGGCGAGCTCGCGGAACCGAGAGCTCCTTCCCTCCTCCTCCTCCTCCTCCTCCTCCTCCTCCTCCTCACCAGCGCCCACGGGCCTCCGGGGTGGTTTGCAGGCGTG